>BLKR01003611.1:0-137831 GCA_011170035.1 Teleogryllus occipitalis | reverse complement strand
CGCTAACATGCGAAATCACGCTAAAACGTGCAAAAACGTGCGTTCTCACACAAGAACGCTGTCGAACGGGATAAACAGTATCCTATGTCCGTCTCCTGGCTCAAAGCTTCCTGCTCACCAATTTTCAGCCAAATCGGTACAGCCGTTCTTGAGTTATAAATAGTGTAACTAACACGACTTTCTTTTATATATATATATATATATATATATATATATATATATATATATATATATATATATATATATATATATATATATATATATATATAGAGATTTATACAGCAAACAATGTTTATTGTAATATTTCAGTTAACTTGTTTATATTATCAGGTTTTAAAATTCAAATCTTTGTCTTGTGTTTGAAAATATTTAAGGACTTACTATTTTTCAGAGCTTTGATTATATATTTGAAGCCCATTGAACACCAAGGTTCTTTATATAAGAAATTTATGAATTTTGGGCTTTTTAGTTTGATTAGTGGCTTTAATACTGGTTGAAAACACTTCTGCAGAATTATGTAGTAATATGCTATAACCGAGCAATTAGAAACAATGAGAGAAAGTATGTGCTGTTGTAGCGCCCCTGGTTCGTCCAGCCATCTGGATTGAAGCCGTGCGTATGCTTGCAGCGGACGTACTCCGAATGGGCTGCTGAGAGCTTAGAGGCTTGACAAAAATATAAGCTGATTTCTCAGGGAAACCAATGTGGTGCATATACGGACTTCGTGATTACAAACATTGAGATGCACTCTTCTTCAGAGAAGATTAGACACGACCCACTTCATCTGTCTGACCCCGCCCTGGAAGAAGTTAATAAACAGGTCACCACCAATGATGTAACTAGAAATTCAGTAGCACTGATGGACACTCCATTAGAGATTAGTCAGGTTTGGCAACAATTCACTCCGAACGCAGATAAAGGCAAGGTAGCGGTCAGCGGAAAACGCGAACTGCAGAAAAAACGGAAGACACCGGTGCGCGCACAAGCAACACTTCGAACGTCGAGATTATCCGTCGTGCAACCAACGCTTCATCAAGCACAACGGGCAGGTTTCGGAAAGCAGTCACATTCCCGTTGTATAATAACTTCAATAATAATGACTTTGGAAACTGAGATATGACCTAGGTACATAAGAAAGATGGACCAATGGATAGATTGAGACGGATATGATGTAATGCATTGTGATTGTTCTAATGTACAACTGTAATTCTCCCTCCTCTCACGTGAAATACTTTCTTGATCCTTCTCCAAAATTTGACAAGAATTATAGATTAATTGGCTGATTATTTCGTAATAGGAATGATTAAAGACGTTGTCATTGCCACCAATACTGTTTATTTGAATAAGAGCAGCTTTCGATGGCTTACCATCATCATCAGTTTCTTGCTGTCTGGGAGCCACAAAATCGACTACGACTTTTGTGGCTCCCAGACAGCCGGATACTGATGATGATGGCTAAGCCATCGAAAGCTGCTCTTATTCAAATAAACAGTATTGTTGGCAATGACAACGTCTTTAATCATTTCATTTATGTAGAAGCCAACGACATTTCAACGCTAAACCAATTATAATTTCGTGTTTCCGGGCAAGTCAACTGCTATCGTGACTTGTCCGGAAACACTCCCCTAAGTGTAATGGATGCTTTATCACGGGAAAATATCAACAATAAAATTATTTACTATTCTGAAAGTACGTTGGTAATTAGTTAAAATGTTTGAGAAAGTATATATGTCGTTCCAAAGGTGGGAACATTAAAAAAAAGTTTTTGTTCGACTTTTTTGTTCAACTCCTTAGTGGTCGCTTTCGTTCAAATTTGGAATCGTCGTATCTACAGTTATTGATCTCCCGTTTACTCACATTATATCTTTATTTGCGCCTTAAATGAGATAAACTCCAATCTTGGGCTATAAAAATTCCAAGTTCAAAGGCTCGTTTAGAGTCAACTGCAATTCCACTCAAGCAAAAAGCGGCATTAGTAAAACACTTTACTCTTTATAAAATCTCACTGGAAAATTTTTTAACCCGAGTGTTGCGAAAGTCTCCCAAATACCTCTAAATACCATCACAGATATTGTTTCAAGTAAAAAAAAGATTATGGTTGTTCAATTCGTTCTTTCTTTTGATGATAAAACTGAAATACAAGTTTGCATCTCAAGAAGATCAATAACTGTGGGACAAATAGATTCTAAAAAATTATTGGCTTAAAAACTACTAACTCAAGTACCCACCCTTGGGACAGCAGTCCTACTTGGACCGATTAGAGAGTGTATTGGTAACCTGAAACTATCATTGAATGTTTGCACATTAACCAAACGTCGTAACTTGCTGTAAATGTAACCCGCAGAACCGCCAGAGTTACCAACACACTAAAAAAATCCCAGATCGTTTCACGAAATGCTGCTGTTAAAAAAAATGGGCTTTTTACTGTATGTAAATGGTCTTTTAACAGTACGTAAACACAGAGGCAACGGCAGGGTTATCAGATCCGCCGCGAGAAAATCTATCACTAAGGTAAAAAATGCCCAGTTTCTTGAAAAAAAGTTAAGATTCGAAAGACATCTTCAAGATTAACGCTGAAATTCCAAAGTTACTCACTGTGGAACAACCAAAGTTTCGCAACATCCGTGTGTGTGCTATCGGTACCCGGATAGCACACAGTGTACAGTGTTGAAGTTGCAACCGCTGTTGAAATGATGTCGTCGATGCATATATAGTGTAAATAATTTTTATATGAGTTCATGTGTAATGTTAAAAGTGTATGTTTTTGTAAGTGTTATATGTGTATGTATTGCTTACAGTAAATAATGTAAATAATGTTCGTTGTTAGATTAAGTCAGGATGTAAGACAAAGTAGATTTAGATTAGTTTGTAAGTATCCAGTTTGTAAGCTAGGCCATAAGTTAGCTATGTAAATAGAATTTAAGAATAAATATTACTTAATGCTCGGACGATAGGTGGGAAGTCTCTTCGCAATGCCACTGATAATGACATGCTGATTCTCTGCCGCATCCGCTTCGAGCCGCCACTACAAGAGGACTGAAAGTTCCCCTCATGATCAAAGCGATGAGACAAAAAGATCAACGCGTTAGATCAGACGCGACAGATCGGATTCCTCCCAACGCGTTACAGGCCGAATTCCATTGGAATTTCACCAAATTAATTTTTCTTCCGCAACCTGAGGCATCTTTGAGCTTAATTGGCGGAATTCCTCCCAAAATGACATCCCTAAACTGAATCCAAATAAACGGGCTATGGACCGCGAGCTATCCCCTTACACACACACACACACACAGTTTCATATGCTACACTGCAACACGTGTCGCAAAGACCAGTCCGGAGCTTAGGTTTCCGCTGGGGTGGGGTCCCTCTAGCGTAGGTCCCTGGAGAGGGAAAACTCGCAAGCCGACATGTAGATCGGCATCGGACTTCATGTTCCAGCTGGGGGAAAAAATCCCGTGATATAATGCACGGCATGAATCTAATTACTATAGCAATTGACGCGTCCAGAAACAAAATAATTAATCAGTAGCGGCACCTGGAGGTCGTGTCCTGAGTGGGGCTTGTCCTTCACAAGTGTTGAGAACTCGCATGCAATGACTCAGTGGAAATCGTTCTTGGACGCGCGTGAGAATGCACAAAATATTTTACCGGAAGCGGTAGCTCAGTGCATCAACTGATGTCACTGCAGCACCTCTGATCGGTCGTTTTCCGTGGTTTCTCGGATCAACACCAGACGAATGCCGGAGCAGAACCCTCTGAAATGGGCCACGGACCGCGCGCGATCTGTCCTTCCTCTTCCTTGTCCTATCCTCTCCCCTTTCACACACCCTTACACTAACATGCACTACACTATCCGGGAGATCCATATTCCGGGAGATCGATTGGGAACTTAGAGCTTGTCCCGGCTGAGGAGGTGCCCACTACACCACTACATTACCACACGACTAACCTCAGCAGTTGACGCGCTCAGAATCACCAACCAATCAGCCAGACATGCTATAAGCCGGGCATGCTATAAACCATGGATGATGTCAGTTACGGATTGTGGGGTGGTTAGTCTCTTCCCTAGCGACCGTGGCCATCAATGTGTTGGGCTTTACGAGCTTTGAAGAATGCGTACAATTTCTTTGTAAACAAACTTGTTTAGTAAATAAGACTCACGACTGTAAACTACTCAGTTTTTCGTCAAAATACTTAGTACATTATTAAATTCATGCATATGATCCAGGGACATATCAAAGCAATAAGCATTATTTTTTGGGGGGAACCACTATGATATAAGCTTCTTTGATATGACCTTTGAAAATACTTGCCTGATAGAAGTTTTTTTAATATATATATATAAATGCTTAAACAAGTTAAGTAACTTAAACAACTTAAGTAATTACAGCGCCGGTACATTAGTGAATTCGATTGCAGCCACTAAGGTCCGTAACAACAAAGTTACAACTGATTAGTTGCTAAACAAAATTAAGCAAAAGAGTTTCTTCTTGCATAAAAGTTTAACAATCTGAAGGTGGGTAACCCGGAACATGGAATAACTTGATACACGTACGGCTGGATTTGCGTTGCTTTTCAATTCATAAGGATTCATGGGCGCTGTAAAGGAGAAAGATCTTTTCTGGCAGTTTTATCCAAATTCTAGATGTAGTACCCGGCGATGTCCGTGAATTTGTTAACCACTATCTAGTAGATAAGGAAAATGTAGATACCTCATGTAGTAGATAAGGGAAATGTTTTCTATCCATAGTGTATCCCCATCCTGCCTTTCGTTGCCCTTATCCACAGCGACCTGTCCCGTCACGTACGTATTTTCCCCCTTCGTCCCATCCTACCGACCCAGCTTCAGCCTATACTTCTTTCTATAGCTCCGCCCCAACACCTCCTGCATCACCTACCTCCTCCAGCTACGCCCTCCCAGGTTTGCTACCAACGTCGTTGCAATGGACAGCTGTTAACAAATTTTTCTTGAATCCCTGGTTCTCCACTAAGAGTTTGAACTTTAATTACTCAAAGCTTAATAATGCTTCCGAATTGTATTAGTATGGGTTTAGTTGGAAATATTATGGACTTTACTAAACGTTTATTTCACTTACGTAATTTTACTCAAGGGTAATTTTACGAAACTTGCAGACAGTAACTTTCACTTACAGACAGTAACTTTCCCCCTGGGTCATGTATACGTATAGCATTAAAAATTAAATAAAACTTAAGAAGTGTATAAAAAACTTACGTACATTCTTCTTTACATAAGAGCAAATAAAAATGTGAAAAAATACCCTGTTGCGCCCCACAAAACACTCCATCTTTCGATGAAAACAGGTCTTCAAAATCGATTCATCCGTCCTAAAGTCCTCCTCCAGTTCTCAGATAATAAGACAGAAATAAATTGTAAGAAAATTAATTGGTTGTTATATAACATAGAGAACGGCTTGTGAGTTCAAAAAGGTAGTTATTTTTAAATCACAGTCACTACAATTTTATTTAAAAAGAAGAGGGGTTATACAATATATATCCAGATATCTCAGTATACTGTACTTCCAAGGCCCCGGCAGACGTTGTTCTACTCTCTTTCTCCCTTCACTTTTTCCTCTCTCCCCTCTCTTTTTTCCTCTTTTCACCGGGAGCGGTAGCTCAGTGCATCAACTGATGTCACTGCAGCGCCTCTGACCGGGAGGTCCTAGGTTCGAGTCCGCGGCGGCAGGATTTTCGGCACTAGCTTTTCAGCTAGGTCGAATTCAGTCGCTGTCTGGAGGAGGATTCTAGCGGCCGGCTGCTCGGATCGGTAGTTTTCCGTGGTTTCTCCGATCAACACCAGGCGAATGCCGGAGCAGTACCCTATCAAACGGGCCACGGACCGCGCGCGATCTATCCTTCCCATTCCTTGTCCTATCCTCTCCCATTGCACACACACACTTACACTAACATGCACTACACTACCACATATCCCGGGAGACCGGTCGGGAGCTGAGAGCTTGTCCCGGCTGGGGCGGTGCCACGCTGGTGGGAGAGTCCTGGTTAGGGGGAAACCCCACTAGCCGACGGTAGGTCGGTGCCGGATCACGCCATCCAGCGGGGGAAGATCACCGCCATCTCCCGAGAAAAAACATGCACTACACTAACGGGACTAATGACCTGAGTAGTTGACGCGTCCGGAAACATGAATAAATCAATCAATCTTTTCCCTCTCTCTGTTTTCTCCACTCTTTGTTCCTCTCTCTCTCGTCTCTCGACCCCGCACCGCCTGCCCTCCTGACACGTGTCACACAGCGACAATGAAGCCCAGGTGGATTGGCAATTGCATTTAACTGAAGCGCCAGCTATTGTAGATACAACAAAATTAACAGAATAAAAACCCCCATGAAAAAATACGTAGATGGACCAACTTTCATAGAGATCGGTCAAACGATGGAGGAGTTTGTCGACCTCGAACTTGTCAACATCCATATTACTTTCTCGCTACGGAGTAGAGATAAAGTTATGTAATGCCCCGCGAAAACAAATACGTCTGTCCGTTCATCCGTCCGACCGTCCGTCTGTACGTCTGTGAACAACGCTAGCGGCTAAGTCATTCAGCCTATTTTCTCCAAAATTGATATTTCCCAATCAATCTGGCTGGTGTCGCGGCCCCTTGAATTTGAAACTGAAATTTTAATTTTAGGGATACTTTACATGAAGCCCCTGGGACATTTTCCAAATTTTCAAAAATTGGCTTCATCGTTTTTGATGAAATGTTTTTGCTGGATAGTGGAAAGGACGATTCTGAGAATGGTGTCTCATTTTCGTTGAACACTCTGATTTTTCGAAAATTGCAAAATTTCAAAAAATTTTCGGCGCCTACTACTATAATTGTGAAGATATAAATTTTTTTCTTAAATGAAGTCTGTTGCTTGAAGATAGATTTTGAAATAAGGTCACGTACTATCTTTTTAATATTTGAGTCATTTTTGCGTAATTTTGCCCGAAAGTACGGGCGCGAAAGTACGTGCTATTTTAGCACTAGTTTTATACATAGAAGAGAAGAGTAGAAGGAGAAGAAGAAGAAGAAGAAGATAGAAGATAGAAGAGAAAACCTCCCGCTTCATTAGTTTCTTCGTTTATAAACATATGCTCTAGACAGATGACGTATCAACAGGATCTGTCTTCCTTTTGGAGCACATTTTAATGTTGTCCTCCCTCCTTTTTTTAAATTTACTTGGATTGTCTTCTTTTTTGTCCCGTTGAATTAAAAATAAAACTGGCATAATTTTTAAGTAATTTAATTTATTAAAGAAATTTCACACTTTTAATATCTACATTTTAGTCAAATAAATAGCCTGCATAATATATCATTAGGCTTATTTTGATATAAAACTTATTTATGCTTATTGTTTGGTGGAAAACGAAGGTGAGTGCGGGAGCGAAGTTATCCAATTGGGATCTTTCATTTTTAATGACGCAAAGTCTAATATAATTTTTAAAGACTATTAATGGTTAGAAATTGTTGAGTATTATACGCACACGTTTTCTTGAGCCCCGGAATACCTACCCCCACTCCGTTGCCAACATTAGCTGGATTAAGAATAAATGATCGCAACGAGCGTGGTAGACAAAATTTGATAACCAGAAATGCTTGCTCCGGTGTAATAGAAACTATTTTGAATCAAAAACCAACTACAAATTTGATATAAAATTCCTTTTGTCAAAATAACCAAACTCCCCACTGCTTTCGCTTCTAGCAAAGCGAGGGCTCAAGAAAACGTGCGAGGATAATACATTGCCTATACATCGTGGAATATAAACATACAAAATGTCCTGCTTTTCATTGAAATGTCCTCCTTTTTTTCGTTAAATGTCTTCCGCTGGAAAAAAATTCTGGTAACCCTGCGTGTTAGCCAATTTCTTAGATAACTACATCGGAGACTTAATATGGTATAGAGATTTCGTATTTAAAATAACCCTTTGATGTGAAGAAAAATAAAATTGATGATATTATTTTCATTCAGTTAAAGGGTAACCGGTGGCAGAACCAATAAGTATTGTAGTAAGGAAGTCTGTTCAATATGTCCCATGAATTTATTAAAGTACTTACTTTAATATAATTTTACTACAAAAACATTTATTAGGAGTGTAAATGGTATTATGTAAATAACTTGGACTTTTGAGTATTTATTATAAAAAGAGTATTTTAAGACGTCTAGTGGAGAAAACGACTCGCATAAGAAATTGACTCACATTAGTCAGCAATAAAGGAAAGATGAAGTAGGAATAATATTAGTGGCACATACCGTAAAAGCATCGAAGAAAAATCCTTTAGCAAACGTAATTCCAAAATAAATTATTTAATTACACTTCTAGTCAAATAAAAACGTTTCATTCTTGAGAAATAACGTCTGTCTGAAAACCACATCCATAATCTAAATTCTAAGAACACTATGATATACATTTACATTGCGTTTCGGATACTTGCTTTCACAGGATTTTTGTCGTATAGGAATTTTCGTTATCTTATTTCTGGTTCTTCCTCGCCTCGTGTAACTTATCTGTAAGATAATGTGACAAGGTCAGGAATAGAATCGATATCATTTATTCCTTCCACGTGAAAAAGTGCAAGTAAAAAAATAGAAACATACTCCGTAAGACGAATCTTAATTTAAGTTTGCCTTTTTTTAATTACTAGCGCAATTGACGAATTCTTGCGACCGTGCCTCATTATTTACAACAGTGACAAAAAATACTACTGCGTCACTATTATTATTATTATTATTATTATTATTATTATTATTATTATTATTATTATTATTATTGTTCTTTTTGTTATTCAGAAAAATGACATGAGTAAACTTGCGCTACTATATAATCCCATTCTCGTAAAACTACATCATCGGTTGTTAAGGACTGTCGTAGAGACGATATGATATATACACACAATTATCTACACAGGATGTAACTATATTGATAAGTATTCCGATAGCAACCGATGAGATACCGAAGACGCATCAATAAAAATGATAACCATTCAAAAAAACACTAACTCAAATATTTAAATAATATTATTCAACAATATGTCTTGGAGCTGACTAAATTATTTTATTGACACCTCCAGAATATGATTCAAGATTTATTTGCACTGGTATGATTCATGTTTTATTTGCTGGGACAGTTTCTCAATATTGTTTCAATTAACCAATTTTCAACCGCAGACATCTTAGCACAATTAAACCTATTTGTTTTGAACTGCGTACATGCTTTTCGTTGATCGGATACTCTCCATGAAAGATTATATGTATGTTTAAGGTTCTTATGTGTATTCGTCGAATGGGATGCCCTAGGGTTCGAATCCTGACGGTGGCAGGTTTCAAAACTAGCTACAAAGCTGGGTTGGATTCAACCACTGGCTGGGAAAGAATTCTGCCCTAACAAATGAGTCTGCGCGCGATTTTTTCTTTATTCTTGTCACCTCCCCACCCTTTGCATACAGACATTTACATACACTACACTAACTCACAAATCGGGAAAACACTCTGGAGCTTAGAGCTTATCCCGGTGGGGCAGTGATATGGAGAACGTACTTGAGGAGGGGACTCTTTCAGTCTTTAATATGAAAGACAGATCAGGACAGTCGGGGAAAAGAGTGATCGTGTGAGGAGGTAAACATGTCCAATGCAAAATGTTCATTTAAAAATGCATGCACAAATGTCCAAACTACATAAACGTCCATTTAAATAAATGTCCAGAGTAAACAATGTCCAATTTATTGTCTTTATGAAGTTTATTATAAAAATGACTTCAGTACAAAAATGACCAATCAATTTCTTTCTGTCGAGCTTCTGGCTGAAAATTAAATTTAAATTTTATGATATACCACGCAGATACTTTAACGTTTTTTGTACTCATTGCATCTCTGCACTATATTTTTGTCGCTTATATTTTTCCTAAGGAGGGAACATTTACATGTGTTTGAATTGCAATACCTTCTTTGTCGTGTTGTTCTTCTCTTATAGGTGTAGAAACTTCCAGACACTAAAGTGATGAGCAGCAACCATCTTTTGAAATTTATTGTGAAAAGCTTCCATCGCTTTATTGGCCCTCTGGTGGCCATAAAGTGCAAGCAACATGTTTCAAATAGCTGGTGGTAGCTAGGGGAGGGGGGAAGCTCGTCTTCGTCCTTGAGCACGTCTGCCTCTCACATACGTAAGTTGCCAGCTCCAACAGCTCTTCTTCGATATCATCATATAAAAAAGATCGAATGTATTTTCCAAATCTTCTAAAGGTATAAATGGCGGAGTCATAAGTTCTTGAATTTGTTGTCCGTGACGAGGCTCTTCCGTATTCGTATATAATTCACGTAACCCACGACTTTTCAACTGATTGTGTGAAATGGAACAAACAACCTTCAAGGCATCCACGTGGAAAGTGATGTGCTGTATTTATGTTCACCAATTCAAAATCCAATCCTTTTCTACGCGCTTGTTCCTTCATATTAATTTACTGTTTCATAACTATTCAATGTTTTAGATTAACAGAACATATGTATCCTGTTTTGCTCTTTTAGCTAGAGGAGGTGAACAATTCAATTGCAGAATCTTTCTTCTATTTTAATTTTTTTTTTTTTACAAAACTGTGGTCTTTGTGTGGGCTATGTGTGTTTATAACAAGTTGTATTTCACCTTAGTTAAATTAAATTGTTCCTACATATTTAACAATAGTTAAGTATATGCAACATACATAGTGTTTAAGTATTATTTAGATGGTCTGAAAAGGAGGTAAAGTAATGTAAACAATTTTATTAATTTCAATTATGCATATTTTGTGAACTGTGTAATTCAATACCTAGTTGGTAATCGAATTGAATCTTTTTTTACTATTTCTGTAGATTGCAACATTTAAATAAGAGCCAGTTTTTATAAAAACGTGTTACAAAAAACATTTGAATGCGAAGATCATAGGCAGGTAGGATTTTGATGAATGGTTATGTGAGAGTGTCAACCTGCTCTCATTTCCTTGAAAATCGATTCCGGCAAAGATATTTTCCTTTAGACTCGTTTTCACGATCTCATGTTGCCACTTCAAATGAGACGTGACGTTATAGGTGCGTATGCACGATATTGACGTCGTAGATTCATAGATATTGACGTCGTAGATTGAACTTAAGACTAAATCAATGTTGGCACAACAATTATTTGCACGCTTGAATTGGGCTAACAATTTTTTCATACATCTTATAGAACTTCGAGATTAAATAGTTTTTTACATTTGACGATGTACACAAAGAGAATAAAAAAATGCTTTGCGTTACATAATCATGTTATAAGAATGAATTTGATCTGAAAATGTGAAGTTCTGATCCTCAGAGATCCGGTTATTGTGAGACAATTTACATGGAATTTGATTGTGAGACAATTTACATTTATGTGTAATATATTTTTAAAATTCGTATACTACTACTTATTTTATGAAAATGCTTATTTTTGCTTTTAAATTAAATGTGAGACAGAAACACTCATAAATTGGATTTTTCTTCAATATCTGGAGTCTGTTGGTCGAGTGGCATCTTCGTCAGTTTACAGCAAAACAGTAACAATTCGAGAAAAAAATAGTATCTTTTACATATTTCTTAACATAGTCGCAGAGGAAATTATTCACATTTTATCACCAAAGAGAATTTCTCTGATAACCTACAATAAACTTTGGTTTCCTATCGAAATGAGAAGGAACAGTACACAAAATAAATGAAATAAGTAAATAAATAAATAAATAAAGTTTCTGAGAAAGGAAAAATATAGTGTTAGTGAAGAGTGCACCAACGTACATTCAAATGCATTTTGGTAACGAATTTTCTTCACAAAATACTTTGATATCTTGCATTTAATTTTGCATATTCACTTACAGAATTTTCTTCACATTTATCATCATAGCATACTAGACTACAAAGGACATACTAGACTAAGAGGTCATACAGACTAGGCAGGTCGAAATTAGTAGAGTACACTATTGAAAAAGACCAAAAGAGAACACCTAAAAATAGTACGTCTGGTAACCCAAAATGAAATCATTATACAAAACTGTGGTATTCAATAGATTTCATCCTGTTAGTAAAGTAGTGATAGTTTTCTTGGAGTTTTTGGATGTATTTTTTCGCGAATTAATCATACTAAATACCGCTCGTGAGTGCAAAATTACGCATAATAAGATTATTCCTAAAATGTTTCATAAAAAACGTTGGTTCGAATTTCCTTCGACTTTTCCAACAGCACTGAGAATTTTGATAAATGAAAATAATTTCGTTAAAATTATTAAAAATTATAGACACAATTGCGTATCTTGTTATATATTCGAAAAGCTGATTCTCTCCTGACTAAATGATTAGAGAAACTGATAAAATGAATACAGCCCACTAGCTCAATTTGGCTTCATTCCGCACTGCCCAACATTCCTTCAACTTCTCCGACTTACAGATTCTATAGCCCTAGGATTTAGAAAAGAAGCAACACACTACTGTCATTTCCTAGACTAATCCTAACCTTTTGACAGAGTATGGCACGAAGGCCTTTTGTATTGACTACGTTTCCTTGGAACCCTCGACTACTTATTCAGTATCATCAAAGACTTCCTCCATAACAGATCTTTTGCCTCCAAAGTAAACAAATCACTATCTCAAACCTTTAATAACCTTGTTGGAATTCAAGAAATGTCAATAAGTCCAACGTTCTTTAATACATTCAACCATGATATCCCCAGCCACCCCTCCACCGAAACGGCCCTCTATACGGGCGATACTGTTTTATTCACGCCCAGTCATTCTTACTATGAGCCGGTTCTTGCCTTTAACGTCTGTTCTTTAAAGTACTGTGGAATTGTTTTGTTTTGCGGAATTAATATTTGAAATCTGTGTTTTTTGACAAAAAGTTTCTTAATGTCAATAAAATGATAACAAAAGATCATCAGTAAAATATGACATACGGAGAGAAATACCCAAATTACAAAAATCATATTATTCAGATACAAACTTTGTTGAAATTTTGAAAATAACTACTATTCATCGCATCCATCACTATTGTCATCTTCTATTTCAACATTCTGTTCATTGTCAACACGAATACCATGAGACGAAGAAATCCTCTTCAGCAGATATTCATAAAATTTGCGATGATCTGGTTGTGTAAGGTACGGAATTAGATTATGAAGGTCTTTTAATTTTAGCTAGTATCAAGCCGGAAAACCTATAATAGAGTTGTTTAAGGGCGAGAAAAATGTTACGTTTGTGGTAGTGTTCCCCCTAATAATATAATTCCTCCATTAACCATTTCAATTAGGAGAATTTTCCAACCTAACCCAGAGATCTTTTCCATCTATCTGAATCATTCTCACTAGTTCCAATTTAAGTCGGGTCTTTAGTGCCTGAAGAAACAAAGCTTCAAGTAGCTCCTTTCAGATCTTTAAAATCGATAGAATGCATGATCTTGAGATTGAAAGGCTCCGTAAATTTAATTTTTAATACTCACTCGTCAATTTCACAACCATGTGACTAGTACTATTCACTACTAATCATAAATGGAAAAGAAAACTGTGCACTTCCTTCTTCCGCCGTGGATATTCAAGCACGTGGCACTATGGAGTGAGAAACTCTCGAATCAGTATTAGCAGTCGCGACTGAAGATGTGCATTTCTGTTATATTTGGTAAATTTACATTGATAGGACTGTCAAGGGTATTTAAAAAATTTTATTACTTTCTTCTTGTGGTACATGTTTTTTTTTAAATTCGTAGCGTTGTTGATGCAAAGCGTCTCTTAATCCTTGTTGGGCGTTGGGCGCCTTGTTATGTGCTTTGTAAATGTGTTAAATAAGTTTATTAATAGTATATAATAAGAGACAATTTCTACATATCTTTTATTTGATGAATTAATAGAAATATTATAATGAAAATCTTTAAACGTTCGTTTCCCTCACAAGTTTTAAAACGAAAACAGCTTTCTACCATTGAATTCAGTGTATTCACGTTCTACATAAATGTACCAACGAAGCACGATGCGTATTTTTGCCATAAATAAAACTATTAGTTTATATTAACGCGGAAGAAAAGGCAGCAGTCATTATCGCCTTCTGTTATCAGTGCGGCGTTACAACAATGGACTACAAGCAACAATTACCGCTAATTCGTATGGGATGCACATTTTGTCAATTAGCGTTGTTAATACCGTAGGATGCGAAGAAAATGAAAATTGATAGAAAATATAATTAAATATATTTGTTTTTCATTCATCGAAATTACTCGGTTTTTACATGCATTTCCTTTTATTCCTAGATCTTGTTAAGCAAAGCGAAATCATCTGTTTGTTTTCACATTTAACTCGATTAAAGAACGCAATTTAAAATAGGTTAAAATAATTTATAAAAGATTAATTTTCAAATGTAGAAGAAAGGCTCGAATGTAAAAAGCGAAGAAAGAAATATGAAATAATATACAAATTCTAACTTACGTAAAATCCAACAGCATTACCATTCATTTTACGTTCACGAAGCGCAGTAAAATCGGAGTGGTCGACCATATTTGTCGCCAAATTACACCAAAAATACTAATAATTTCAAAAAATTCAATATGATATTATTTGAAGATCTGCTTTTGAACACATTTCGTTACGAAAAATGTATCTTAATAATTGCAATTGTAAGAAGACGCCGAAAAAAATTTGAATATTTTCAATTTTCGAAAAATTAGGGTTTTCAACCTACGTGAGGCCTATATCATTCTGTTAAACGTCCTTCAAACTATCGACTAATAAAATTTCATCAAAAACGATGGCAATATTTTCTTGAAAATTTTGAAAATGTGCGAGGGGCTTCATGTAAAGTACCCCCCAAAATGAAAATATCGTTTTAAATTCAAGGGGCCGCGACATCAGCCAGAACTACTGGGGAATACTAACTGAACGATTTAGTCGCTAGCGTTGTTCACAGATAGACGTTTTGCTGTCAATCGATTTTTCAGTATCAAGGACCCACAAAACAGGGATTCTGGCTGCATCACATGTTAGAAGATTTTTTTAAATTAAGCAACTAGATTTATCCACTTTTTCGTTGCTAGGGCCGTGTAAAAAGAGTTTTTCGGTTGCAAATTCGCTGTTTTTTCGCACATTACATAACTTTCTCTTCTTAAGAAATTCATTTTTAAGCGCGAGAAAGTAAAAAAATCGAGACTGTCAGCACACAACGGTGTTAGAATCTGATTTCCAATATTAATTAATTCAAGAAAATGTGTGTTACTTATCCTGGGATTAAACAATTACCTTCTTTACACCTTACTCGCGCATACATATGTACCTGAATACCAAGCTTTCATCGCTCTGTCGAGCCAAACAACTGGAGCAAGCGTTGCTAGATGATTAAATGTACGAGTATATACTAGTACCAACCTTCAAAAATCCGGGCATTTTCACTAAAATTCCTGGTACCATTGACAATTGATTTAAATTCTGAAATTGTTCATATTATAACTTTATTGCTTTTAACACGCACAGGAAATTCATTTAACTTATTTCGATGTCTTATTCATTTTATATCAAAGTAAATGGTAATATAAGACATTCTAACATTTTCTCTAGCATATGCTAGAAAAAGACCATCTTATGTCACCCTTAATGTTTTTACGGCAATATTTTCATGAATATCGTAGTTATTTGTTATATGATTAGTTATAAAATATGAATAAAAATGTATAAGAATCTTACATAATCAATTATCGTAGACTTAAAAGCCTGATATTAACACATACTCTTCATCCTGGTAAGGATGATACTTACCAGGATGTCTCCATCCTGGTTCATCATGGTAACTTTATTAAAATCCTAGTAGATACCAGGAACCTGATACGTCTAGCAGCACTGGCTGGATCACGGGGTCACCACGGAGCTTTGAAAAAAGACACCGTTTGTCAATAAATCATTTAACAGCTTGGCGGTATGCGAGAATGTCTTTGGTTGCAACGCGATCCAGTCACAGCTGGTCCGTCAGTTCATTTGTAACAATGCGTGCTAATGGCGTCTTACATTGAAAAATAGCTTTCTCGGAAAAGCAACAAGTGGAGAATCCGGTGAAGTGCTCGCTTCGGCACAGGCAGGACTGCGCTGTGCTCTGGCAGCTACGTTGGACTACGTTGCACTACGCAGAACTGTGCTGCGCAAAGCAGTTTCGTTTATTCTTTGTACCTTCGATATGTTCGGATTTTCAGGAAAATTAAAACCATCTCAGAAGCCGAACGTTTGAAATGTACTCTTAGTTCGTAATTTATACCAAAGAAAGGTTATAATTGTTTCTACTTCAGATTAGGCGCTAAATTTGAATTATTTTCGGCGCCTATATGTAAGGTCCGAATAAAATTAGAATGTGATTGACATTTCGTGGTCACGTGATGATGCCAGCTCCGTAACCTAGGGTACAGCGAATCAGAAGCTCCGGCATTTGCAAATTGTTGTCACATAAAATTAGGGGGCAAATGTTACGAGCAAACAAATATTAAAAATGTTACGAACAAATGTTAGAAACAAACTCATAACGAGTTTCTCAACATTCGTTTCTTCTGTTTGTCTAGTTAGTATTGAGAGCACGTAGTGCAGTATGTGGCAGTGCCGCCCTCTCCACACCCAAATGTCAATCACATTCTAATTTTATTCGTAGTTTAAACATATAGATATACTTTTTTGGCAATAAATTATCAAGTTTTCAGAGAAAATTGTTTGTTCATATAAAGCAAGAACACAAGGTTTCGCATAATATTTATACACATTATCAGTTGTGAACATATAATAATTAATATATTTATATCAAAATATGTTAAATCATACATGTTTATACTACAGAACATTATAATTAGATAAAAGGAGAAATCCAAAACACAAATAAGGGGAGGGGAATACCCATTGGAAATACATATATCTTCGCTTCAAGGAAAAGGAGACAAGTATCTATCGTTACTGTTACCTGGATACTTGCTTTCCTCTCCTGTCTGTAAACTACGGACAACTAACTGTATCTTCGAAACTCTTCGGATTAGAACACATGTTCATTGAAACTTTATTTTTTTACTGATACGTTATTGTGTGTTATTGCCTTCGATATGGAGCTCTATATAGTGTGTATACTGTATAACTTACCTGGATCTGTAGGATCGTGGTTATAAGGGAAATATAAAAACAGTTGAACATATTCTCTTAGGGGGGGAATTATGGAAAGGAAATATGAACAGAAACCAAGTCAAGTTAACAAGTAACAAGAAAGTTAGTAAATCTGAATCATTAAATATTAGGTAAAAAATAAAATCAAGTATGTACCAATGGCATTAACTGGTTCCAGCGGTGAAGCCTGAAGGCCCTAGGCCTTTTTGTCACCGCTCGATCGTCAGAGTCCCTTATAACGCCCTTGGTGCATACGACGGATTTTGTCTTCTCAAAGTATTGAAGTTTCTTTTTTAGAACATCCTGTATATAGTGTCATCAAGCCTTCTGTGTTGAGCGAGGCCACTTCACAAGTTTCGAGCGACTTCGGAGAAGAGGCGATGGCCGATAAGGCTGCAGACTTCGGCCGAAGACACGCGGTCATTGAGTCATACCACGAGGGTTTCCCTCCGCTATCCCTCTGGCGTCAGTTGCACAAGCCAACAAATGAATAAATATATGTCATTAAGATAGTCACTAGCAACGGCGGGATGACATCCAATGATTCAGAGATGGCTAGCGTACCTGTAAGTGCAGTTCTATACATACTTCCCTACGCCTCTGACAACTCATGTCTCTTCACACCGACATTTCATTATATATGTTCTTTTACATTTACATTATTTACAGTATCTCACTGATGATGTTTCTCATCAAAATGTCACAAATGACACGCGAGAGGAGATCGTATTAGATAATGACTAAGAGACTGATGTGGAGCTGCACTTATATCTTGAATTTTAGATTCGATTGAATTCCCGATCTCATCTTTGACGTAACAACTATATTGATAACCGTCAAGAAGTGCCTTTACAGTGTTAAAAAGCCATCGATATTTTTGATTAACTACATGTTGAAGCGAATAGTAAAAGGTGACTATTGTACAAGATCTTTCAGAAGTGTGTAGAAATTTCTGCTAAACAGGAACTAAGATTTTTATATTTTGTAGCACCTACTTTTTCAGTTCATTAGGTTATGTTTTTCCAAAACGATATCTTCTGTCTGAAGGAACGCGACTGTTAATTAAACAAGCCAAAAGTACGATGTCCCCATTGTATTTCTTTTCAAGATGAATGGCTGTGTCAAATGTTATTCAGGCCCCACGGGCAAGGAGTTTGCAAGTGTGATTAATTTCACACTTAGTTTGGAAAGTGAGCACTCGCGTATGATCATTGCGGTGCTCACAACAGATTTAGAATAGAATAGAATAGAATATTTATTTTGCTACTTAGGAATACATAGAATATTTCCGGTGGTAGCGTTTTCTAAGAATTTTCTAAAAATACACAAAAAAAACATCAAACAACATTAAAATATTAACATGTTACCAAATACAATTTTACAAAGTTAATCTATTAACCATATTTACTTAGTCTAATTTTAAAATTTTTGACATTCTGAGGGAAAGTCTCCAGCACTGCAGCAGGTAGCGCTGCAGCAGGTAAATTTACCCAATAATTTTCTTGGTCTTGAAGGATAGACGGAGAATGGCAAGCGTTCAGCACACACAGCAACATATCGACTCAAAGTGGAGAGAGATGAAAGACTTAATTAGCTGCGGCGGACTTCTGCCAAGAGAATTAGGCAGCTGCCCAGGGCACAGCATCAGAGTGGAACTCCTTCTTTAGGTCGAAAAGATTCACATTGTGGGCACAGGAGGGGATAATGTTGAGTGTTCCTAGTTTTCTGTCGTCACTTCCCTTCCACGTTCCGTACATGTACCTGAAAAATATTCGTGACCACACTGATTTAATAGGTTCCGAATTGATTTACGGATTATTGGATGACTTGGTAAGGGAGGTTATAGGTAATGATAAGTGGGTAAATGTTGGGGAAAGAAAGTGCGGAATAAACTTAAACACTTTTAATTACAGAATCATTACAAGTCTGCTTAAGAAAAATGAACAAAGTACAAAACACATTTTACACTGGAACATATAGTTCTTCATACATAAAGCACCTTGCATTCTGTTCACGCAATCTTATTCACAATGCGGTTACAACTTTTACCATAATTCATCAGTACATTTACAAGTTGACACCGTATCCATACGTCGTACGTGTACATTCTTGTACACACGAGTACATTGTTTCTCAAGAAAAAGCGTCATTAAAATACATACTCGGATTTCTAGCATCTTTCCACTTATAGCTGATCGTCCTTCAACGTCGACACTGGGGCACTGCTACTCATTGAAACATTGAGACAGTGAAAAATGGTGGACTGTGGCAATCACTTCTGCAACACTTTGTCACAATGACGGAGTCAACGAACTCGCAGAGGCAAATTATTTCCTACAACATTGCCAATTATTTTTGAAAAATGTATAAGCTAATTGAGCATACGCCTACTTAAGTTTTTATTCGTTCAAGTAAAAATATGTTCTAAAATGCTGTAAAAGACAATAACATAACATTCGAAAACCTTCTTGAAGAGCTAATCTATTTAGAGCAGTCCTGCTCAGGTAAATTCCTTTTTATTATTGTCTCAGCAGGTTAGAAAATTTCTTTTTATTATTATAACAATTTTATGACTTTTAACAATAGTAATTATTTAATTGTTCTTCTGGAGTTGTTTTGGTAGACTTTCGTTTTGCGTTTTTTGTCTGTTTTAGCTTCTGATGCGTACTTTTAGAACCTTGCCTTATTTTTGCCTGGTTCACTATTTTTCTTTTTCCTGCAGGCACCGATCTCGATCAAGCTGGAAACATATCTGCACACACGTAAGCCTCACGCACGCGAAGAAACTTTCGTGTTTTGACTTTCTGAGGAAGCGGGTGCTCTAGAACCAGGAAGTGTTAAAAAATTAAATGACAAAGGAAGATGAAGCCAGTAAAGTATTCTTTGCCCGGAAGACTGAGAGAACAGTTTGAGATAGCGCATTATGATAGGAATAAAGGATTTGATTGGTTGGTTGGTTAGTGATTCCGGGCACGTCAACAGCTTAGGTCATTATTCCCGTAGGTGTAGTGCATGTTTTTCCCTCGGCAGATGGCGGTGATCTTCCCCCGCTGGATGGCGAGATCCGGCGCCGACTTAACATCGGCTAGCGGGACTTCCCCCTAACCAGGACTCACCCACCATGGGAGAACCGCCCCAATCGGGACAACCTCTAAGCTCCCGACCGGTCTCCCGGAATATGTGGTAGTGTACTGCATGTTGGTGTAAGGGTATGTGAAAGGGGAGAGGATAGGACAAGGAAGAGGAAGGAAAGATCACGCGCGGTCCGTGGCCCGTGTGTTAGGGTACTGCTCCGGCATTCACCTGTTGTTAATCGGAGAAACCACGGAAAACTACCGATTAGAGCAGCCGTACGCTAGAATTCTCCTCCAGACAGCGACTGAATTAGCTGAAAAGCTAGTGTCGAAAATCCTACCTCCTTCAGGACTCGAACCTAGAACCTTCCGCTCAGAGGCGCTACAGTGACATCAGTTGATGCACTGAGCTACCACTCCCGGTAGAAATGAAGGAGACATCCTACATACGAACCTAGTCTTCCAAGATCAGAACTGAAGTATTGCACGTGGTCCCAAAGGCAATTCATTTCCCCGCGTCTGCCCTGGGAATGCAACTGGGACTGGACTGTTTTGGACAGGACATGAATGGCCTAGGGACCTTTATGCCCTTGTGTCCATCTCTTGCTACCAGCTGTTTGTGGAAGCTTGCTCATTATGAGTGACACACGAGGCTAAGTGTCATTGTGCTGTCAGTTATGCCAAGTCATCAATGATATCAGTGAGGATCGCACATCAAGCCGGATGACATCCTAAATTAAGACACGGAAGTTCCGTCATTGTCTCACAATATCAGATTCTGAAGCACTCCTCTTGGAGTTCCGGAAACAAGTGAAAATGAATGAAACTATTGGAATTTGATGCAATTAATGCGACCTTTCGCAAAGCGTCGGACGACTATCGGCAATGACGTCAGGGACGATCAAGAGATAACATCGCATTCCTATCCCACAAATTCCCTCTTGAGATCCGGCTCGACTCAAGTACTACAATATTTCACGTAACAGCACAGTAATTCTTGAGAATAAGATAAAAATGTTGTCGAGTTTAAAAATCAACCTATAATTTAAACGTGATGGCAGGACTTTTTCCAAAGAAGAAAATTGATCTTCATCAATTAGAGGTGGTTCTAAGAACGGTTGGATTTAATTATTGTTACTATGATTGATTGATTTTTTCGTGTTTCCGGGCGCGTCAACTACTGTGGTCATTAGTCCCGTTAGTGTAGTGCATGTTTCTTTGGGAGATGGCGGTGATCTTCCCCCGCTGGATGGCGAGATCCGGCGCCGACCTACCGTCGGCTAGTGGGGTTTCCCCCTAACCAGGACTCTTCCACCAACGGGGCACCGCCCCAGTCGGGACAAGCTCTTAAGCTCCCGACCGGTCTCCCGGAATATGTGGTAGTGTAGTGCATGTTAGTGTAAGTGTGTGTGTGTGTGTGTGTGTGTAAGGGGAGAGGATAGGACAAGGAAGAGGAAGGACAGATCGCGCGGTCCGTGGCCCGTTTGGTAGGGTACTGCCCGGCATTCGCCTGGTGTTGATCGGAGAAACCACGGAAAACTACCGATCAGAGCAGCCGGCCGCCAGAATTCTCCTCCAGACAGCGACTGAATTCGACCTAGCTGAAAAGCTAGTGTCGAAAATCCTGCCGCCGTGGGGAGTGGGAACCTAGGACCTCCCGGTTAGAGGCGCTGCAGTGACATCAGTTGATGCACTGAGCTACCGCTACCGGTTTGTTACTATGAGATGTGATGAATATCAACCATATTTGATACCCCGATTGTAAGCGAGGGAGAATGCTTACACCTCTATGGCCCTGTCTACTCTAGATAGAGGGTCACAGTGGTGGTTTACTATCGCCTTCCACTAGACGATTAACTTTACACCAAGAAATGTAGGTAATGTATTAACTCTTCAACGCGAAGTCTAGGGGTATGACGATATTTCAAAGTACATAAAGGAAAAGGAAATGGGTGCGTCATTGGAATAGCACTTAGACAGCTCAATTTGCCGTTATGGCGACACTCCGTCTCTACAGTGCATCCAAAAGCGCCGTGCCGCCACGGTCTCTGCCGCGCAACGCAGGCTGCACGAAGTGACTTCCATGCTTTAAATTGAACACTGGGAGCGGCGAGCGTTAAAGGCAACTGCTAAAGCCGACTGAAAAGTCGCGGCAGGGCGATGACGGAAAAGTCGCAGATTTGAACCCAGTCAGGTGCCACTTATGTTCCCAGCAGGGGGAGTCGTGGTGACGGAGGATTCCGTGATTTTTGGTGGAGAGTTGTAAATGACCATCAGGACCTTGAGTTTCACGGCGGCACTTACGACGTTAGCGTCAAAGTGGAGGCAGTGAGTAGGCGATGTTAAACTCCTGGATGCCGGACTTGCCCGGCAATCCACCAGTTGGGCCCCTGGCGCGTCGACCTTTGGGCAGGATTGGGTGAAGGAGAATCCTCGAAACTCTCTGGAACACACAAAGAAAAGTCCGGCGGGAAACTTATCTACCGTCACGTTCTGACGATAGCCCAGGTTCTGGCGATACTCACGTCGTTAGCCTAAATGTGTAGACAGTGAGGAGAAGGGATGGAAGCTCGAACCTTAGTTCGGATGGCCCCCAGTTGGGCTCTCGGCTTCGTCGTGGTAGTGGCCCGTTACTCAGGGCAAAGAGGAGGGACGGACTTGTTCCCGGCCTGGATAGCTAGGATTTCTGAGCTGGCAGGGCGGCCCGTCCCAGGCATTGTATGGAGAGGCTACCGAGAGGGTCAACTGGGTTATGGCGGTACCCAGTTACCAGCCCAAGGGCGTACTTGTATGCCTGCGGGGTATGTGGATAGGTGCTAACGCCTAGGTGAATGTCCACGCCCGGGTGAATTACCCTGGTAAAGCAAATGTGCGAGGTAGACGCACGTCAGACATTCTACAACCACATGTGTTGAAAATGAGTGAGTGTGTGAATCCTGCCGGAGTTGAGGTCATATTCGATTGCTGAGGGCGCTGTTGCATGATTTCCTTGAAAACATTGACATCTATTTTTTAGCGTTACATAATTCTCTATACTGTAAACGTACACCCATCCCTCTATATTCCAGGATGTGTACA
Source organism: Teleogryllus occipitalis (assembly GCA_011170035.1). NCBI lineage: Eukaryota > Metazoa > Arthropoda > Insecta > Orthoptera > Gryllidae > Teleogryllus > Teleogryllus occipitalis. The sequence goes on along the minus strand of BLKR01003611.1, from coordinate 114,528 downwards.
CACTACAGATTAACTTTCTGTTATGTCTAAAATATATTATGCTCATTCCAAACTTGAACCAATGAACCTGTCGAATCGCTGGGCTTTGGGATCTTGATTGATAGGTTATCAGTCATACTCATACACTGGATTGTATACAAATTAAATATATGTTCACTCTTTCAAAAAAAAAACAATTGCAAAAATTATTCTGGATTCTATGCACAATGATTCCTTTTACATTTGTCTCCACCAAAAACTTGTTTCACAATATAGTGAAAGCATCAGAATCCTTCATATGTGATTCTAATTCCTGATCACCATACACTTACTATAATTACACCAAGAAAGAGAAGGAATGAGGTTCGAACAAGCATATACCTTATTCATAAAAGCAAAACACTTGTGTTATTTATTTATTTATTGTATTAATTAATACTGTATGTCACTTCAACTTCATTAATCCTCACCTATATTATTTCAGTAGAATAAATTAATGTTGCGGCTCTCGCACGCAACCAATCTTTATAGGTAAGTTTTCTAAAGAAGGATAATTTCTCACAGGCTTGACAAATTAAACTTTAACTATAACTATATGAAGTATTTGTAGCAAAAACGAATTTAAATATTCATACCAAATGCAATCCGCAACACCCGAGCCGCGTTGTTAAAATTAGTTATATAACTCCAAAACGAAACGTCTATGGCCATAAAATCTGGAATTTTGAGGCCAAAGGTCTTAGCCCGCAATCTACAGGATAAGATATTCTGGGACATTCTATTAAATTTTTGCTGATTCTGCGTTTCTCCCTCACCTGTTCAGAGACGTGCAGAATCTGCAACTGTATGTGAGAGTTAACTAATTACTTGACATTCTATGCGATTTAATTTCCTCTGTTCTGTAATGTACCTCTCTGTTCGATAAAACAGTTAACTAAGAATAATTTGTATTGGTAAGTGCGTATTGAATTATATTAAATTACGTTCGGTAAGTACAATTACAAGGAGACATACAGAATCAGTGGCGGAGGTTAAGAGAGTCTTGACGAAAAATATATACGAGTATTACGGATTTAATATGAAAATGGGAAGGCTAGGAAGTGGATGGGGTTTAACGTGCGGGAATTTTCGCACGGGTACGCAAGAAATTCTTATTTTTTTCCCTCTAAAGAGTATCTTAGTAACGCACTAACACACGCCCGTGAATATTAGTAAAGAAAATTTCATGAAAATCATATTGAATGGTTTTCGAAGGACAGAAAAGTGTATCTAATTTACACCTTCCAAAACCGCTCAAGTAAGTGCAGGCTGCGTTATGTCTCGCCAAACAGCGTTCTTTCAACACGGGCGCGGTAGCTCACCGCCAGCTCACAAAAGAGCAAGCACACGAGCACGATAGGACAACGGGAACACCGAAAGGGGCAAGTGCAGTACCTTGGTCTGGAATTCTCACGATGGCTTCTGCAGGGTAGTTTCGGAGACAGTAGATTGCGCTCACATGGGGACCCGTTATTCCTTCATTATTAAGTTATTGTTTTTAGATAGTTTATTTATAGATTTCTCTATAATCCTTCATATTGGTTCTACATACGTTTGTCTGCAAGTGTTTCCCGTTATGAACCTTACCAAATATAGCCATAGAACGTGTTTAATGTCACATCAACTTGAAAGCACGTTTCAATCTCATAGGTAATACACGTGAATGTATTTAACGGGACTATCCCATGAATGAAGTTACGTCCAACAGAGTTACAAAATGGGCCAAATATTGAAAATAACTGAAAGCATGTTAAAAATCAAAGAGGTTATGTTATAGTAAACGTGCGGTTTATTGCATATCAACACAGCCACCTCAGACGAGTAGCAACTTATTAATGGCCAGATGGAAGAAGTGGTAAGATAAATCGGTTAGAAAAAGCAATATTTTTTAAATACACCGCGATAATTGTGGCATTTTATACGCATAGTTAAACACTATTGGTTTTAATTTCACGAGTGGAATGGTCCTTGTAAATTAATACAAAGCGGAATAATCAGTGGCATAGCTTCAGTTGGTGTCACCCGGGGCAAAACTAATGGTATCACCCCCTCCCATAAATTATATATAAAATATCTATTACTGAATATTTTGTACCTTATTTAACAAAAGTACAAACATATTTGCACATGACATTTATTTATAATATATTAAAAATCTGTATGTAATTCAGAATAGTTGAAATATATTTTTTAAATCAATAATTCCAATTCTAAAATGTTCTAATTGGTGTCACCCCTAAAATGGTGTCCCCCGAGGCGGACCGCCCCTCCTTCCTCCCCCCCCTCACTGCGCCACTGGGAATAATCACTATATTGTATTTGGGGAACTGCGTGTGTGCGTATCCGTCACTCACGGTTAGACCACTTCTCGTACACCAGTCGAGACATATGAGGTGCCATTCGACACGTCTCAGCCTCCTGATGAGGAACTGATCATTTGTTTTCGAATCCAGACAGAATTTTCCAATAAATTCTCAAAAATGTGTCTTTGAGTGTTTTTGCGCTGCGATCTCAGTAGGTAGACGGAGAATTAAGCCACAAAGACCCCGCCTAAATACATCTGCATGGGTGGCGGTATTTAAACCCCTCTACCGCGAAGCAATTTTCGCTCCACAACGCAGTAATTTTCTTCTACGAGGATGGCAACACTGATTGTTCTGGAACATGTGAAACACGCGGCAGAACTGTATATAGTGATTCTACTTTGAACATAAGAAGTGAAGAGTTTCATCCATATTACCGTATTTTTAATAACAAATTTCCAATCATCTACGTACCTTGCAACTTATTAAATTTCAAGAACCCCAAGTCAATACGGAGAAACCCAGAATTTGAGTAATGTTAGAGAACGGAAGCACATGCGTATTCGAGTTTGCACATTTACGATCTACGCCCCTTACTTAATACACACTTACATGCACTACTCTACCACACATGTCGGGAACATTGAGGTTTCCCGGATGGGGTGGTAGACCGCTGGTGGGAAATATCTTGTTGGGAAAACCCCGCAAGCCGACATGTAGGTAGGCTCCGAATCTCACCATGTAGCAGGGGAAGATCACCGCCACCTCCCGTGATAACATGTGCATTCACCTACGGGACTAATGACCACAGCAGCTGATGCACAAATCAATCAATCCAATTACAAAACTCCTCGTCCTGGACATTCTCTTTCCCTGCGCATTCGCAAAAGGGGCACGAAACGGGCGGTCATTTGCGAGCGCTGCCACGCCACCTGCCAACCTTCTCGGCGAGTGCGACCCGTGCATTGATTGACTATTGAGTGTTGGCGGGCGCGTAAACTACAATTTTTATTCCGTAACTGCATGTTATACTTGGGTTTTTCTAACGTGGCGGCTGAGGGTAGTATCTCCAAGATAGGATTAGGCCCGACTTTTTGAGTCATTCTCAGTCCTGCCGCTACAGTCGCTTGATTTTCAGCACTGCTTAACGCGGTCGCGATCATGTGACATCTTGCGGCAGGACTGAGAACGACTCAAAAAGTCGTGCCGATTCCATCTTGGAGATACTACCCTGCCGACCTGGATGGCCGAGGTGGCTAAGAACGAGTACCGACTCAGCGCTTCGGTCCGAAGGGTCGCGGGTTCGAGTCCCGCCTTGGGCATGGCTGTTTGTCCCTTGACTTTGTGTGTGTTGTCGCGGAGGGCCTCGCGTTCTGCTGACCCAGATCAGAGGAGCCCGCAAGAGTGTTTGTCTAGTGTATGGTCGAATATGCGTCCCTTCGGGACCTAAAGGGCAACCGGCTGTCGGCTGGTTAAAAGCCCTAGGGAAAAAAAGATACTACCCTCAGCCGCCACGTTAGAAAAACCCAAGTATATACTGCGGCAAGAGGTGGTGTCCCTCTCCCGCGGAAACATGAGAACTGGCACTGAGCAACCTGTCGACTGGGAGGTTCCCTCTGACATCTCCCCTCAGCGAGACGAGCCGGGACAAAATACCAACTGGTCTCCCAACAGTTTATGCCCTTGTGTGATCTACCACTCCACACAATTACTTGTTGATTGATGATTGATTGATTGTTAGTGATTCCGGGCGACTTAACTTCTAAGGTCATTAGTCCCCTAAGTGTAGTGCATGATTTTTCTCTGTAGGAAGCTGTGATCTTCCCCCGCTGGGTGGCGATATCTGGCGCCAACCTACCGTCGGCTAGAGGGGTTTTCCCAGCCAGGTATCTCCCACCAGCGGGGTACCCGTCCCAGCTGGGACAAGCTCTAAGTTCCCGACCTGTCTCCCGGCATGTGTGGTAGTAGAGCATGGTAGTGTAAGTGTGTGTGAGTAAGAGATTAGGATAGGTCAAGGAAGACGGAGGAAACATCACCCGTGGTGCGTTTGTTAAAATACTGTTCCGGCATTCGCCTGGTGTTGATCGGAGAAACCACGGATAACTACCGATCAGAGCAGCAGGCCTCCAGAATTTTCCTCCAGACAGCGGCTGAATTCTATCTAGCTGACAAACTAGTGACGAAAATCCTACCACCGTCGGATTCGAACCTAGGACCTCCCGGTCAGATGCACTGCAAATCAAGTGCAGACATCAGCTGATACCCTGCAGTGACATCAGTTGAGCCATCTCTCCCGGTCAAGTACTTGTTCTACCAGGAGGATTGCTCTCCGGGATGAGCACCTAAGCTTTCTTCTTTATCCGTACCCCCCGCCGCCGCACAAATACTCCGGCAGGATGCTATTTGGATCCCGACCGTCTGCCCCCTCTCTGCGGGGTGGTCTCCCGACATGTACGATAGGGTGGTGTAGTGGCGTAGCTAGGGGGGGGGGACGGTGCGCCCCGGGTGACAACAATTATAAAATGTTATAGTTCGAATTATATAATTTTAATGATTTATTGAAAACTTATATAAATTTAATAGTTATATAATTAAATCATATATACTAAGAAAGGAAAGAAAAATAATGTAAAGTAAAACGCGAAACTATAAGCAGAGAGCCTAAATTCTTCAGTGGTCCAAGAGTCTCGATTTCGGCAATTACTTTATCTTGTCTTATCGTTAATCTTGATAAAAATAATCTACAAATTATCTTTAATATCTTGCAAATATACTTGTATTTTTATTAAATAACGTATAATCTATTCAGATATAGATACTTTTATATTTAATTTAGGGAGGGGTGACAGCATTAGTTTTGCCCCGGGTGACACCAACTTTAACTACGCCACAGGTGCGGCATGTAAGTGTAAGGGTGGAGAGGACACAGAAGAAGAGGAGAAGGACACAGAAGAAGAAGGAAAGATCACATGCGGTCCGCGGCCAGTCTGTTAGACATTCGACCAGTATTGATTGTAATTGTGACCGCTAGAATTCTTTCAGACACTGGTTGAATTTGACCTCGCTATGTGGCTAATGTCGGCAGTTCACAACGTCGGGACTCGAACCCTAAGGCCTCTCGGTCAGCGACGCTGTAGAGACAATAGCAATGTTGTCACAGAGATGTCGCGAACCATTCATTTAAAAACCTAGCGCCAGAGTACAGGCTGCTCCGGTATCTCACTGCTTCTGCAATTTATCGCTCTGCAGCCTTATCGCCTCTTGGGCGTCGGATGCCGATAATGATAACGTTTCGTCTTTGAACTGTATGAGCAAAGATCTGTTTTGTTCATACTCAACTTCTGATGCTTTTATTTATTTATTACTTCTCGTTCGACAAATTTGTGTTTCGAGAATTATAACATAATTTTTATATAGAACTTTTAGGCATACCTTAAGTCGAGACTGATCAACTTCTTTGAATATTAATAAATTATGAATATAGAACTGGAGGAATGTAATAGGGTTGGATGGGTGAGAGGGAAGTAAGTAAAAATTATGGAGTTATGGGATATTTAAATCGGCCTTTGGGGATTTTCATTTTAATGCAGGATTTATTGTTTCTGCCGACGTTGAAAACTCCACTTCAAGCAGCAATAGTTGTCAGAGGTGCATCAGGATTTTTCTCGGGGGAACTTCAGGTATAGGTTTAACCCACGTGATGTTTTTTCAAGAATTTTTCTATTATGCTGAGAAACACAATAAATTTTTATTTGTTGACCTGCAGGAAATACAAACGTGCAATAACAAACGTTTATTATTTAACAAAAATATATGATGGCCCCCTCTCCAAAATGGTCGGCAGGATCCGCCCCTGTTCTACCTCTTTGCTTCTTAAGTGGCTTCAAAGGAGCGTTTATTCCAATTCGTCAACGCCAATTCTTTTAAGTAATGACTCAACAATCGAGTGAAATGTATTAGCAAATCTATGTATTAATAATTATTTGCCGCCAAAGAGTCTATTTCAAAAGAAAAAAATATTATGAGCCGTCTACTCTTCATAATTTTGGGTAAAAATTAATTATTATTTTAGTAATGTTTTATCAGATGGGAAATGGTATTAAATGATCCGGAAACGCGTAATGTACTGTTCATTTTTTATAAATCTTGCGACAAATTCAAATCACTCATCTCACGAAATATTTTAAGTGTAATAGAAATTTACAAAAACATGGTCGATGAGAAACGAGGGAAGTAGCAACTAGATGATCCTTAAACTCTTTGGAATACATATTAATATAGGTTGTGATCATAGAGTCTCGAAGAAATTTGGGTAGAGACTCTTATTTTCAAAAAAAGGTAGGTTTGATTTCTCTTAAGATCCTGTTAGCATGCTTAGAAATAAAATAAATAATGAAATAAAACACATTGGGTTAATCCGGGAAGGCTTTTGCGCATGGTATCCGACTTCAGTCAATAAGCTTGACACCAATTTGCGTCACAATATTAGCGGGAATTTTACATGCAGCCAGATACAAAAATTATCACATCCTTACAAGACATTGAAACAGATTTAGGAAACATTACTTTTAAATATTGCATCTTGTACACCTTCATCGCGTTATTTTTCGTTGGTTACCATTGAAAATTGTCATTTTGTACCACTTTCAAAATGTTTCTTAACAACGTTCTCCTTGTAACGTGGCAGCCAGCGTCTGGACTGGTTTTTCAAACGTGCCGGTGCTGTGGTCACGAGTTTCGTGACGCAAACTGATGGTGCGCAGAAGGAGCAAAAATCGGTGCGTTGGAGGAGCTCACCCATGTATTTCCACCCATCAAAAGTAAGGGTTGCTTCTGCAAGCCGCCATTTCGTGTTCAGAAAGCTGATTCTGCAATTAGCGTTCTACATTTACATTTTCTGCTTTTCACAGAACTTCTTTTCTGAATCTTGAATAATAATATTAATAATAATAATAATAATAATAATAATAATAATTATTATTATTATTATTATTATTATTATTATTATTATTATTATTATTATTATTATTATTTATTTTCATCGGATCTGTTGTGGGTCTCGTTAAGTCAAATTGTCCTAACATCCCTAGGTACCCATAATTGTAATATTAAAAATATTTTTATTGAGGGGAGCCGGAATGGCATATCTCGCCAATGTTAATGTAAGGAAAATTTTTTCAGAAATTATTTAATTTAATTTCAAGTCATTAACTTGAAATTTTATGTGAGTGTAGTTTCATTATTTATAAGTATTTTAACGAAGACATTAAAAAAATACTAGTTTTTTAAATATAATTTTTTGACCAGTGATTGGTTTTGTTCTTAAAAATACTAACAATTATAAGAATGTTGTCTAAAATATTTAATATTTTATAAATCCGCCCCGGTAAAGTATATAAACTAGTGTGCTACATGCTCTGCTCAAAAACAGTTCCAATTTCGTACGTTTGTTTTTGAAAATGTTAAAAAATATGAAATATAAAATTAATACTATTATTACCCGTAAATTGCAAAAGTTCATCATTTTTTCAGCATCTTCCTACAACTACAATATTGAAATTTGTTCTTAATAAAATCTATTCTTCAATTACAAATCTTTAAACAAAATGAGGTACAATTTTTCAAAAATATGAGTTGTTTTCTCGTAATTTTTTGCGAAATACAGGCAATTTTTAAAAAAAGGATCCAAATTATTTTCTTTAATTTTTTTTGTAACAAAGAACCGTAAAAAATTGGAACTGGTCCCATTTTCCGGAACATCTGTTTCCGAAAATTACAAAAAATTAACTTTGCAAAAGTACAATATTGATGCTATATAGTTTACTTCAATGAGATATGTTCTAAAAACATTAGAACCTTAAATAAGATCATGAACAAATAAACTTTCTGTATTTTCGAAAATTGTAGAAGCCGGATAGAATGCCAGAAAGTATGTGCTCTTTAGCACTAACTAATTTGTAGGTAATAGTTGAAGTAACCTGATCCTTAGTATTATTGTTATTGTTATTATTGTTATTATTATTATTATTATTAACTCCGCCTGCTTGATGCTGGAATTTGTGCTGATCTGCTCGACGTACCTGCATCGCAATATAGCGTTTTGGGTGGGTTTATTTATTTATTTTACGTCAAAAAAACAGTTAAAAACTGCGTATGACGTGCTATGGAGAAAAGTGAATTGTATGCACATTTTCAAAATTCTGTGATCCCTACACTAAGTCATATACTACTTAAATTTTGAATTTTGAAAGGGAGAAAAAAAACAAAAAACTCCCATGTAATAAAATCTATTTTCAAAATTCTGTGATCCCTACACTAAGTCATATACTACTTAAATTTTGAATTTTGAAAGGGAGAAAAAAAACAAAAAACTCCCATGTAATAAAATCTATTTTCAAGGATAAATAAGCAATAAATTTTGGCTCTTATTACTCCTGCCGCGACATGGAAACGATAATTTGAATAACTGTATTTCCCTCTGAATTCTAGAAGACGTGCACAGATAATGATGTTACATTTATGTCCAGAAGCAAAACAAGGGACCATCTCAGCATTTGCTCAATGGATCAGGGAAACTGGACGAAAAACCTGATCGAGATGGGGTCAAGCGGCGCAGCGACAGCGGACGCTGCCGGTCCCAAGCACAGGTAAAGGAGGAGGGTCTCTAGTGTGCAATTGCGTTACTTACTTATGACACACTTCTATTTTCTTTTCTATTTGGTCTATCTTGACCCCTTGTGTTTTTCGACCCCGATGCTATTAGGTTTCGAGGGCTAGAGAGTCATTCGTTTTATCTTCTTCGCTTTCCTCAAACTTTGCCTACTTTCTCTCTTCTCTACTCTTCAAATGGCTATCCTTCTTTACTTTCGTCTTCAGTTTCCAAAAGGGTAGATGGGACTCTCTGAGCCGTGGAGAAAGCAACTCACCTAGGATTTGGCATACCAAAGTAAATACCTCTGGTCCTCCAGGTTGGGGGTTGGAGCTAAGGGCCTGCGACCCATTCTTCGTAAAAAATCAAGTGCAAAAAACTCTACAAATACGCCTCGGAACACAAGAAATAAGCTATGGAAACGGTTAATGAATTTTGGATGCTGGAATGTACAAGGGATTTCCACCCAAGGTAAAATAGTCTTTGAAGGGCTGAAGAAAATGAAAATGGATATAGTGGCACTGTCAGAAACAAAGAGAAAAGGAAACGGAAATGAAAGGAAATGGGATTACTTGCATTTTTATAGTGGAGTGGATAAGGGAAAAATGGCAAAATCAGGGATATCCATTGCAGTACATCAAAAACATAGCAACAAGATTACCAAATTTGAGCCAGTTAACGAGAGAATTGCTTTGAATAGAAATGTAGTTTGTAGGATGTTTGTAGAATGTTTGTAGAAGAATAGAAATGAAGTTTGTAGGATGCACCCTCTCCATTATTGGAGTAAATGCTCCAAATGATGACACTGAAGTTAAAGTAAAAGATGAATTCTTCGAGAAATTGACGGAAGTTATAGAGACAATAAGGAAAGACAATATTATGTTTTTGGGAGATTTTAATGGGCGCGTTGGCAGCGAAAATGATGGAAAATCAGTGGGTAGGTACGGGAAAAGAGTTGTTAATGACAATGGAAAAAGGCTGAAATAAGTGTATAAACAATTTTCAATGAGAATTATGAATGAATTCTTTAATCATAAAGCTACCCATAAATACACATGATTCCAAGCAAAAAAGGATCTAAAATCAATAATTGATTATATTATCATTCCAATATGTGCGCCCATGAAAGTATATGATGTAAGAGTACAAAGAGGTGTTACATGCGGTTCAGATCACTTTCTGGTAAGAGCTCAAGTATATATCATTCCTAGAATTTCCTTAGAAAATAATGTTGAAGACAAGGGGAAAGGGGTTGAACTGCCGAAATATAATTTAGAAAGTTTTAATAATAATTCGACGATATTCTTGTACAAATTGAGACTGACACAAATGCAAGAAATTGATTCAAATTTCGATATAGAGAGTTTATATGAGAATTTGAAAGGAAGATTACATCAAGCAGCTATCCAAGCAATAGGGGAAAGAAACCTTGAAAAAATGTAATAATTATTGGTGGAATGAAATTATGTAACCATTGGTGGAGGAAAAAGAATCTTTGTATAAAATAGGGCTATCGACCCATAATCCCCTGGACAGAACTGCTTATATGAAACAAGTAAACTTCGTGAAAAAGCGAGTGTGTAGGGCAAAGGATCAATATTGGGATCAATTTTGTAATGAAGTAGATAAATACATAGGAAGCTCACGATCAAGAGAAGCCTGGAAAACTATTTCAAAATTAAACAAAAATCGTAATGAAACCATAATTCTGAATCAGATAAGTCTCCGGCAATGGAAAGAACACTATTGTAAGTTGCTCACCAAAGATAGACCTGAATTCTGTCACGTTAGTTACACTAGACATGCAGAATCACAGCCTCTGTTAGCTATCACATCTCAAGAAGTTATACAAGCTCTGAAAAAAATGAAAAGCAATAAATTAACTGGCCCTGGAAGTTTACCTATCGAACTATTAAAATAAGCACCAAGCCTTGTTTTAGATTTTTTAAATTTTATTTATGACTATGTGATTATGTGACAATGTTATTTAACATATGTGTTTTAACAAATTGTGTGCCTGAAGAATGGAAGAATGCATGGATTAGTTCCATTCATAAAAAGGGAAACACGAAAGACTGTTCAAACTATCGAGGAATTTGTGTAATAGCTACTATAGGTAGATTGTATGGACGGATTTTGACTCGAAGACTGGAAATGGAGATAAATGAAATTGAGGAACAAAGTGGTTTTAGGGCAGGAAGATCTTGTACAGATAATATATTCTCTATTAAACAACTTATTGAAAAGAAAATCTCAACAAACAGAGAATTACAATTAATTTTTATTGATTTAAGGAAGGCTTATGATAGTGTTCCTGTAAATAAAATGTGGGAAGTCCTGACAAAAGTAAAGGTAAACCCTGCCTTGATAAATGTGATAAAGTCTCTATGAAAACAGTATGAGTCATGTTAAGATGAAAATGAAGTATCAGAAGGATTTATAGTAATTAAGGGTCTCAGACAAGGATTCCCTCTTTCACCAACTCTGTTCAAGATTTTTATTGGCGAAACTCTAAGGGAATGGTCCAGAAAATGCAGAAATATGGAGTGACTGTTGGAAACGAGAAGATTTATAATCTCCTTTTTGCTGATGACCAGGTAATTTTGGCTAATGATCAGGACGATATTGAATATATTCGAATACGCATTATGCGGTAGCATTCGAATATGCCTGGATGCGAGAAAGCTGAACGCGGTCACGATCCCACGGTATGAAACGCCACCCACGATCGATGAAATGGTCGTCAAATTAGGAGGGGCAACGGTTTTCAGCGCGCTCGATTTCTCGTCCGCATATTGGCAGATTGAAGTCGAGAAGAAGAGCCAACAGTACATCAGCTTCAAGTTTGAAGGGACGGTGTACTCGTTTACGCGGCTGCCATTTGGGCTGAAGAATTCGGGGGCGGCGCTGATTCGTTACCTGAATGACGTAATCCCGGAAGAATTGAAAAACACGATGGTTATGTACTTGGATGACATTATTTTGTTTTCGGCTGATCTGCAATCGCACATGAAGAAATTGGAAGAACTGTTTCGAATATTTAGGAGAAACAGTTTAAAACTGAATTTGGAAAAATGCGAATTTTGCAGAAGAAAAGTACAGTTCATGGGACATTAGATTTCAAGTGAAGGAATGAAGATTCACGAGAGCAAACGGGAAATGATCAGAAACTTGCCACCACCCAAAAATGTAAGAGAGCTGCGACGACTATTCGGCATATGTAACTATTACGCGCGATTTGTGAAAAATTATTCACAAAAGGTAGTACCGCTGTTACATCTATTGAGAAAAGGGAATAGATGGCATTGGAGTCAACAATGCCAAGAAGCGTATCAGCAGTTGTTAGAAGCTTTTGAGCGCACATATATAGTGCAGTATCCGGATTTTCGACGACGCATGCACATTCAGACAGACAGTAGCGGATATGCATTGGGGGCAGTGTTATTCCAATTAGGCGATCACGAAGAACAGCAAATTATTGCATTAGACAGCCGATCACTTAAGGGAAGTGAACGAAATTATGGGGCCACGGAGTTGGAAGCATTAGCTATTGTGTAGGCGTCGCAGAAGTTTAGGACGCTGTTGATCGGGCGCCCATTTACAATAATTACCGACCACAAAGCTTTGACGTTTTTAATGAAGAGCCACACCCATAATGATAAGTTGTTGCGTTGAGCGCTATGGCTCCAGCAATTCCAATTCGAAATAAAGTATTGTGAGGGGAAGAAGAACTTGCTCCCGGATTAACTGTCCCGGATCAAAGTCAGGAAGAAAGAAGAGTGCGAGGATGTAGTTGCGGCTATCCGAGTACGTGATATCAACCCGCGATGGACAGTAGGGGCGATGCAACAAGGCGATCCATTTACTCGGGAAGTAATAAAATTGCTGACAGGACAGCCTTACGATGCCAACTATATCAGCAGGAGAAAAGACCAAGACCTTAGCAATTGGAGGATGTATGAGGGAATACTATTACGTAAAGTCAATGGCCCGGAAGGAAGGTTTAGAATTTGGATCCCTGAAAGAAACCGGAGGGAATTGGCGACGTCTACTCACGAGCACTATGGGCATTTTGGCGGCGGAAAGATCGTGCGGATACTAGCCGATTATTGCTACTGGCCAAATATGGGAAAGGAGGTTAGGCAGATAGCAGGTGCATGTGACATTTGCAGAAGACAAAGCAACCGAATAGGCATTGTGAAGGGGAGTGGCAGGCAATTGTACCACAGGGGCCCCGAGATCTATATGCTGTGGATCTTTACGGCCCATTGCCAAAAACAAGATTCGGTAACCAACACCTGTTTGTAATTTTGGATGTGTTCTCCAAATTCGTGCAAAATTTTCCGATCCGCAAGCCCAATACTGCCAGTTGTGTTCGCCAAGTAAAGAAATTTATAGAAATGTGTGGAAAGCCAGCCCGGATTTTGAGTGATAGGGGAACGCAATTCGCGAGTGACAGGTGGAGGGAGGAAATGGAAGCATTGGATATCTCCATCCACTTCACGGCCGTGCGGCATCCGCAAAGTAACCCAAGTGAGCGGGTAATGCGAGAGTTGTCGCGACTCTTCAGAGTATACAAGGCGGAAAATCATCGAGCGTGGTTCGAGGCAGTTCCTGTACTTAATGAGGTCCTAAACGTTGTACCACACTCCAGTACCAATGTAACGCCATGGGAGGCGCATTTTGGAACCAAGAAGACGGGACCGTTCGACAGTATCCGGATTCCATCGGAAATCAGCGGTATACGAGAAGTGGCATCAAACCATCGGATTATCTATGAGCAGTTACAGAAGTCAGCAGAGAAGCGAAAGAAGGCCCAGAAACAATGCCAGCGGAGGACGTTTCGAGTAGGGGACAAGGTGCTCGTCCGATCATCTCATTCGTCCTCAACGTACCAGAAATTGTTTCGGAAGTTCTTCCCATTATATGACGGTCCGTACGTTGTAAGCAAAGTTTTAGAAAATAACAATGTAGTGTTATCTGATCAAGGCAAAGAGAAAGGCGTTCAAAATATTTATAATGTAAAGCTGTATAAAGAGCTAAGATGACAGGTGGCAATAGCTAGGTAACCAATGTAACGAAGTTGAGATGAGAATAGTTCCAAAGTAGAGTGTACAAAGAATTGAGATGAAAGGTGACAGAAATAAGTGACAAAGATGATAAAGATTAAATGTTAAAGAATAGCTTTGAGGAACAAAGATTAGATTTTAAAAGGTAGTTTTTAAGTAATAGGTTAAGATTAGTTGTAAGGAATAATTATAAGCAAGAATGGAAGATTGTTTAGGTTAAGGCACAGGTGAAAAAGGGGTGACAAGTGTAGCGTGTGACAGTGCGACCATAGACGACGGTATGATGTGCAGCGCAACAGGGGGTACAAGTGTTAGCAGGTACATCCGTCGCGAACAAGAGTAGTGACTTGAGGCATTGTTACCCAAGGTCGAGCGCACCAGTACAGCCGAGAAGGGAGTGCAGGTGGTAGCAGGTGCAGGGTCGCGCCGACAATAAACAAAGTGTAGACTTCGCAGTAAGATAGCAGTGATAGATGTCAACTCAGTATGATGACATCATAGACTGAGTAACATCTTAGGCGGGGGAAGATGTAATGATTTGTGAGGCTAGCCCGCAAGAATGCATAGAACACGGAACTTTTATGTAATCAAAGAGAAACTAAGAATGAAATAAACAATAGACAACAGCGCCGCGTAATAATAATTGTCAGGAAAGGAATAAAAAACGTAAAGGGCGGAAATGGGCGTTATAAACAGTGAATAGAACTCAAATTCAGGAACATTTTAAAACAAAAATCACATTATTCGAACCACGGGTTCCGAAAATATCATAAATTGGGTAAATTGCGTGTATAACACGGCGAAGATTGAAAATATGGCATCCATTTTTGTACTTCTGTAAGTATATAACGAGACGGTTTTTATTGAATATCCAGCGAATGCCTGGATGGATTTTGGCCAAACTTTCGGAAATTATAGAGAAAAATATTTAGATCAGGGCAAAATTAGTCACAGCACGGGGGAATTTATGTGGGGCTCGTAATAAATTAATATTCAAGTTCATAGCATAGAGGATTAAGAAAGAATTGCAAGAGCGGCCTAAGAGGCGTCATCACGAACTGAGAAGACGAAAATAATGGTTTTTGAGAAAAGGAAGACAGGAAAAGGGAATTTGGTAACGTGACAATTACCAAATAAAATTTAGTGAAATTATGAAGCCGATAGTAAGACGCA
Source organism: Teleogryllus occipitalis (assembly GCA_011170035.1). NCBI lineage: Eukaryota > Metazoa > Arthropoda > Insecta > Orthoptera > Gryllidae > Teleogryllus > Teleogryllus occipitalis. The sequence continues at coordinate 99,316 of BLKR01003611.1, read as the reverse complement.
AGACGCACGAAAACAGTGAAAACATAAATATTTTCGAACATTTTTTATAGTGATGGGCATGTGTTTGAAAGAAGACAGTCGCACGGAATTGTAGACCAACAATGTAAAATGTGTTACAGACAGAGAACGAGTCGAGCGTTGATGGTGAACGCACGTATTTGATGCTATGCTAGATTTTTGAGAAATTTTGCGAAATTATTTTGCAAATGTTTTAATTCATGTTCAGTTATTTAAAATCAGTTATTTAGACGATGTGGAACTGAAATTTAATTTAATTTGTTTCGAAATTCACCGGAAAATTAGCATGGACATTCTTTGCGCAAGTTAGGCGCGGGGAACATAAGCGTCGTAAAATTAACACCTAATTAGTTAATACGTCGCGAGATAGCGGAAGAACATTTATGGAAGACGCGATTAGTTGCGAGAAACAATAGTTGTGAGTACGTCTGATAACTTCAAATGGATGAGTGCGTCCGGGAACTGATGGCAGCTGAACGGGGACTGCGTGCATGGAGGGTGCACATTACAACTAGCAACGACGGGCGCTGACAGGGAGCGACATCGCTGCAAAAAGGAAAGTGGCACGATTCATGCATTTACTTTATTTTCTTTCGTTCACGTGCAAGTCCAATGAAAAAGACTCTGTCGAAGACCAAGTCCTGATTACTAGATTAAGAATAGAATCATCAAAAAGGTCACGACAGAATGCGCATTCTTGTGTGTGTATGAGATCTTGTATTATATTTTCAGTGTGCATGTTTGTATTTTTTTGTGTTGTTTATGTATTTTGTGTTGTTATGTTTCGCAAGTCGGAGGGGCACATTGTATTTGTTTTTGGTATATGAGGAAAAGATCCGACAATAAACATATGAGCATCCCATATGGCTCATAATTGCCTTAGATCCATGTGTTGTTCTTTAATAGTTGTGTAAAATTTGACCCAGGCACGAACGAAACGGGCCCTACCTCAAGTCCGTATGGAATGAGCGCGCGGACTACTACCAGGTAGGATATAATAGTGATACGATCTAGCAGAGGTACGGGCAACTGACAAGCAAAGGCATTGTGGCACCCAATTGTAAATTAGAGCTAGGGCAGGGCAAAAATAGTTCACGTGACAGGTGAACAGAGAAAAGTATAAATAGTTAGGTTATTGTGCTCGCCGTGTGAGGGCGTAATTTACGAAGGTAGTCAAGAGAATAAATCAGTTGCAATATGTTAAAGAAATTGATAGAAACATATAAAAAATGGGGACTTAAAATAAATAATAAAAAATCAAGGTACATGGTTGTAAGGAAATCTGGGAATGATCTAGAAACAGAAATAGATACTTCGTGTGGTAAAAGAATTTAAATATCTTGGAGTGACTCTTAGTTCAGATGGATCTGATGATAATGACATTATAAAAAAATAAGCAAAGGAAGGGCAATTACTAGCAGATTTCATAATATTTTGTGGTACAAGAATATTAGAAGGCAAACTAAGAGACAAATATACAAGACAATGGTGGAGAGTTGTGTGACATATGGATCTGAAATTTGGGTTAAAAACGATGCAATAAACTCTCGGTTAAATGCTATGGAAATGAATTTTTGGAGACGATGTTGTCAGTATACCCTGTTGGATAGAATATGAAACGAATAGATTAGACAGATAATGAAAATAGACAAGTGATCGAAAATGTAGAATCCAAACAATTCCAATGGTATGGCCATCTAATGAGAATGCATGGTGGCAGAATACCAAAACTTGTCTTTGAGTGGATCCCTTTCGAAAGAAGAAGACGAGGAAAGCCAAGGAAATCTTGGAAGTCCGTCATCGACTCGACAATGAAGAGAAGAAGAATAGAGGAAGATGCTTGGCGGAATAAAAAACATTGGCGTGTAGAGTGTGAGAAACGGTTATTAGAACTGTAAAATATTCACTTAACAATAATAATAATAATAATAATAATAATAATAATAATTATTATTATTATTATTATTATTATTATTATTATTATTGTTGTTGTTGTTGTTGTTACTACTACTACTACTACTACTACTACTACTACTACTACTACTTTGGTTGCGATTTGGCCATTCTAGCACCACGCGAACGCGCTACTTGTATATAGGAGGGGTCAACACTTTTATGTCGAATCCATTTTTTCATCCCAGGATTGTTAGTCCTGGGAGGGTGAAGTATGAAATGATGATGATGATGATGATGATGATGATGATGATGGTGCTGATGGAGGGTGAATGGACAATCACAAACATACAAACACACACAACCATGTTGTTGTTGTTATTGTTGTTATTATTATTATTATTATATTATTATTATTATTATTATTATTATTATTATTATTATTATTATTATTATTATTATTATTATTATTATTATTATTATTATTATTATTATTATTATTTGCCCATGCAGTATCATTATACTTTTGGAAGTATAAGTGCTACCAATAGATATGTGAGAATTATTTCTCCAGAAGTTTTGAGAGCAACATTTTGGATGTATTAAACAAGCAATACGCAATATTATTTGGTGGATGTTGTGTTTCATTTAGCGCGCGCCCAAGTAGTACTTCAAATTCTAGGAGAAAAGAGTAGAACGATTGTCCTGCTGTAATGTTTTTGGCCTGGTAGAACGTGTAACCCAAGTGTATTTCAAGATGGCAGCTTGAATGTCTTGTTAAATGGTGTGCGATTTGTCAGATATAACTTTGTGAATTTGTATGTGTGACCAGCCTTTGGAGTATTTTATATAATCTGTTTTTTGGGATCAGATGCGTCAGTGTGGTAGTGCGTGAAACGTCATGCCGTATCATATGTTCATTTTCGTATGTTGACTGACTGTCAGTGAAAGTGGGTGGTTACCTAATTTTTTGACTTTTCATTGTAATTAAGAGTGTTTCAGGTATTAAGCGAAGCGGTTTTGCGTGTTTCAGATAAAGCTCTGAATGAATATGTTTGCAAGTTTGAAGAATAAGATTAAAGAAGAAACGGGTAGTGACCTAACCAATCTTCCAATTTTAAGTAACCAAACACTAAAACTAGGTTCAGGACGATTTAGGGGAAAACATTCCCGACAAGGGTCGGGTTCGAGTATTGGGAGTATTTCTCTAGAAAGTGTTACCGATGAACATCCATCATCTCCTTTGTCTTTAAGCAAACAAGATGTGTCTGATGTGAAATTTGAGGAAGGCAAAGTAAGTACTTTTTGCTCCTTATAATGAGTCGTTAAGTAATAATGTAAAATCAATAAATCCTATAAAAAATTGTCTTCATTGAATCATGAATGTGTATGTTTTACAGGTTTTAACTGCCAAAGAAATTAAACGTCTTGAAAAAAGGGAAGATGAATGGAGAAAAATTTTACAAAAGAAAGAGGAGGACTGGGCCAAAAAATTGGAAAGGAAAGAAGAAGAATTCAAGAAACGACTGGATGATCAGCAGAAAGAGTGGAAGAGATCTTTGGAATTGCTTGAAAAAGAGAAAAATGTTTTAGAAGATGAGAAACGAGAAGTAGTGAAACAAAAATTAAATTTAGAAGATGCTCTGAAGGTTGCAGAAGGTATTTATGATTTGTGTGAGAGCTTTATGGTTTTGAATAACTGACTTACTGAGAGGTATAATTTTTTATTCTAGAATATAAGAAAAAGGTTTATCAGTATCAAGAAGACATTGATCAGTTAGAAGGCTTTCAAACGCAAGAAATGGCTAAAATCAAACATCTGGTAATTATGTACAATATAGAAAGAAACAAATAGTCAGTGTTCTTATATTCCTGAGAGAAAGAACCTAAAATATACTTCAATTTTTCTTATTGTAGTTACTTGTTAAGGAACAAGAATTGGCGGAGAAAGATGGCATCTTAAAAGAGAATTCTGATCAAGTTGAAGCTTTGAAAGCTGAAGTCAGTAGATTACATAGATACGAAGAGGAGCTTAGCAATGTGCAAGTGAGTCAAAATATAACCTGTTACTATGACAGGAGATTGCTTGAATGTTTCCAAATACTATGAAAGAGTAGCATGGCAATAAAGGTGCTGTCTCCAATTTATGTAAGCTTGTTGGTCTATATTAGTTACATCATCAATACTGACGTTTTTCTCGTGCCTATTTCAAATACTACAAAGCTACTTTGTATTTTCTGAACATGCATGCTATAATTTGTTGTAGTTGAGTGAATGGTGTGTATGAAATTGAGAAAATTCAATGGGTTCCTCCTATCCTCTATATCCCTTCTTTATTCCTTTCTTCAGATTTTCTGTCAAACATTGGGGATGATCAGCTTTCCTAATATCTACTTTTTCTGTGAAGCATAGGACACTGTAGTGAAGTGCTTCTAGAATTTTGAAAATGTTTGTAGAATATTTCATTTACTGTGGCCTGATGAAGCTCAGACTGGGATGCAAATGTTAGGTGTCAAGTTTGATGTTGTCTTCTTATGTGCTATCTTTTTATACTTTGATTGAAGAAGTAATTTCTAAGCTTTGTTGTGGATATTTGATTTGCATTGCTAATTGGTATGTGCTTATTTCTAAATGAAATGTTATGTAGAGTTGTGAAAAATTTAGTATCATAAATGTGTCAATGTTTTGAGTCCTTGCTTTGTCATCAGCAGCTTATATTTTTGTATTACTCTGACCGTCACAATCACGTGTGTAATTCATGCACATGCACACCGTATTGTCTCGCCTTTGCTGCCTTGTGCTCTGTACTGCAAGTGGCATTGCTGGAAGTATTTCTCATGGGTGGTAACGAACTCAGAAGCTTCTGAAGACAGCAGTCGCCTTTGAATTAATAAGGTATGTGGAGTTCTTTAATGCTTATGAATGTGGCTTGGTACTAATTTGGATTAACTTGATATGATTTATGAAACTTGCCTTCACTTTTCTTCTTCAGTATTATGCATTAACATGTTAGTTGTATTGCATGAAAGTCAAGATGCCTTCTATTATTCCAGGAGAGGTAACAAAACAAAATTTTGAACAAGTGATATAACAATATATAGGAAATACTAACAAATCTCTTTATTCTTGTTGAAGATGTGGATGTGGTAAATATATGCTTTGCAATTTTACTTTCCATTTTCTAAATAACTGTAGTTTGCACAACTAATGAAATAAGCTTTCTGGGGCTGCTTGCTTGGATTGTTGATAGTAAGCTTACGTTTGAAACAATACTTGTGTATGTTCATGAAAGAAAATTATGCTGTGATAATTGTTTTCAAAAGTATTTTACTCTTGGGTGAGTTAGCATGGGTAGTTAGTGTAGTTGGCATGTAAAATGGCAGCTCAAAAAAAAAACCTTTAATTGTGTTAGTTTATAGAGATTGTGATTGATAAAAATCAGAAAATTGTATAAATATAGTGTTGATGTATTTTAATAAAACTTCTCCTTCAAAAAGCAATTTTTAAAATTAAGGAATTTCAGGCAGAATTTAATGTCTTTATACATTAAGAAAACCAATACCAAACATAGAACAAACAAAGAAAGCCAAACTACTAACTAGTATTTTTCTGAGTATTAAACACTATTTTACAATAGGAATTTGCAAGTTAGTTTAGGATGTGCATAACATTTATTTATTTATTTATTTTACATCAAAAAACAGTTGAAACTGCGTATGACATGCTATGGGGAGAAGTGAATTCTGTGCACATTTTCAAAATTCTGTGATCCCTACACTGAGTCATATACTACATAAATTTTGAAAATTAAAAGAATAAAATAAAATTAAAAAAATAAAAATAAGCAATAAATTTTGGGCTCTTATCCATGATGTCCTTCGTCAAAGAAGAATACTTCCTGCCGCAACAACATGGAAACGATAATTTGAATAACTATATTTCCCAATGAATTCTAGAAGACGTGCACAGATAATGAAGTTACATTTATGTCCAGAAGCAAAACAAGGGGCCAACTCAGCATTTGCTCAATGGATCAGGGAAACTGGACAAAAAACCAGATCGAGATGGGGGTCATTGACCCGGAGGCTGCAGTACAATACTTGTTACAGGTTGTTTATACACAATTATACAGTCCAAATGGTAAATAATTCATTATGTATCATTGTTAAAATTAATGTTACTTTTCGTGTGATGTTCAGTATAGTCTCTAATTGTATAGAAACAGTTATGCCGCAGAAACGATTTCACTTCGGATTTAAACTTTTCTATTGAATTTAATCATTTAATGTCATCTGGCAAAGTGTTGTAAAATAATGTACATGTATTGTATGTGAATATTTTGTAATGAGCTGTTGATACTGTGACCTGATGAATATGATTTCTATGTCGAGTGTTATAGTAATAGACTTCGGCATTTTCTGAAAATATATTCCCACCTTTAAGCAAGTCATTTTTGACAAAAACCACTGATTCGTAAATCAACAGACAAGGTAATGGTAAAATTCCTAGATTAATGAAGAGAGGCTTACAAGAATCACGTGGGTGGGATTTGGTTATTATTCGAACAATTCGTTTTTGTAATCTAAAAGTCTGAGAGCTATAAGATGTATTTCCTCAGAATATTATGCCATATCTCAGGCGGGAATGAACATTCACGAAATATACTCAACGAGCAGTATGAAGGCTGACTGAATTTAAAAGAATTCTGAACGCGTAGCATAATGAACTTAATTTTGTGTTCAATTCATTTAAATGGACGTTCCATTTAAGGTTTGACTGAATGGAGAGACCTACAAATTTTGTTTATTTTATTTTTTTATTTATTTTACGTCAAAAAAAACAGTTAAAAAACTGCGTATGACGTGCTATGGGGAAAAGTGAATTGTGTGCACTTTTTCAAAATTCTGTGATCCCTACACTAAGTCATATACTCCTTAAATTTTGAATTTTGTTGCCTTCATTTCAGTCAATGGTACACTGTTTATTTTCAGTGGAGCACAGAATTGTTTATTTGAAATGGAAAACTGTATTAAAATCGTTTTCTTTTTGTTTACTATTAATTTGTCACTTCGGAACCAATTTGAAACATCTGATATTGTACTATTTACGGTTTCTTTATTGCAAAGGATATTCGTATCATCCGCAAAGAGAACCGTTGTTCCGTTTCAAATCGTCGAGGGCATATCGTTTACGTAAAGTAGGAACAGAATAGGGCCTAAAATCGATCCTTGAGGAACTCCGCGTGCAATGGGCAAAGAGTCGGAAAGGTGCGTACGTAATGTTCCATCAATCCAGTAAGGTATTTCAACTCTCTGAGATCGTTGTTTAAGGTACGAACATAACCAATCTAGAGCAATACCAAGGATTCCATATGAAGGTAATTTTGAAAGTAAAATGTCATGATTAATGACGTCAAAAACTTTTGAGAGAACTAAAAACAATCCAATAGATGCCTCGTTTTGATCCAATGATGAAGCGACATCTTTAAGAAAAGAAAATATGGCTGTTTCCGTTGATTTTGATTTTCTAAATCCTTGTTGGCAATCTGAAACTCGCGTCGTGTTTACTGAAAAAGGTTTCCATTCATACGTAAAAAAGTCTCTCTAATATTTTTGAAAAAACTGATAGAAGAGAAATGGGCTGATAATTTTCAATTTTATTTTTGTTGCCTTTTTTGAAGAGCAGCTTAATTTTAACTGTTTTGAAAATATCTGGAAACGTTCCAGTGCATAAGGATGCATTAAATATGTGAGTTGACGGGTGTATAATGGCATACGCACAGGTCTTTAACAAAGAATCTGAGAATTCATCTAAACCAGACGAATATTTATATTTTAGTTTACCGATTATTTTGAGAATTTCATAGGAAGAAGTCGTCACATATACTGTTGGTTTTCTTTGTGATCAGTATTCTCCATTCTGAAATTTGTTCATTTTTCCAACTATCATTACATGTGTAAAGTATGTAACAGTAAAGTGAAATAAATTTTATCTTGTATGATTTTCGTGAAAATTTCTTCTCAAAAAATCGTTTTAAACATCAGTTCATATATTGTTCAGGTTTGTAATTGTAGAGATCAGGCCCTTGTGTTGGGGGAAAATAAATGGAAATAATTGATGAATATCTGATTTGTAAGAGAGGGAATGGGATTTGAATGTATTCAGAGTAGTAGACCAATAAGGGTAGTAGACAGGGGTATAAGAGACATAAGAGTAGTAGTAGGGTAGTAGACAGGGGTATAAGGGACAGACAAATAAGGGTAGTAAGACAAATAGAGTAGTAGACAAAAAAGTAAGCAAATTAGGGTAGGTATCTGTCTAATATCACTATAGTTTATTTTCTTATGACATACATTGGGCAAGGGATATACCAGGGTCATCTGATGTCGCCTCTGAAGTAGCATTTATTCATCAGTTTGATCCATTTATAAAAAATGAAATTAGTTGTTATACTTTCAATGTCTCAAATACAATTTGAAACCCTTATATCCTATTCTGAACCCAAACCTACAGCTTGTAGTTGTGCCTACATAGATTTTCATCTCATTTGTTGTAGTTTAAACCATATTTTTCTTGTACAGTTGAAAACAATGCGTGTCTTACTGCAAATGAATTTTCATGAAGTGCCAAAATTTTATCCCACCTGAATTCAGACCCAGAACTTGCTGTTATCCAGACAGATGCTCTACCGACTGAGCTATGAACTCAAGCATCGTATTCATAACAATTTAATGATCTTATAATGATGAGCGATCTTATGTGAGTTCAGTTGGCATGAAGGGTGAAGAGTTCTTTCCAAAAGCATTGAAACTTATATGTAGAAAATGTGAACCGAAAAAACGACTGGCTCTACAATGATGGAGGAAGAAAAAGAATAGTAAATTTAAGTGTGAATAGAAACCCTAACTGTTTTTAAGACACATTTTCAGGGACTTCACTTCATATATGAATAATAAACATGATGTTATTTCGTGTTTTGACAACTGGATGCCTAGAGATAAGATACACGAATAGACCTTGAACACTTAAGGAAACCGAATGATTTTTTATGCTGAAATTCAGTGTGGAAATAGCAAATATTATTGTGGCTGTACATATGTTAATCTGTTGTATTCGTCTATTTATCCATGAAGTCAATATAATCGTTTCAGATATTAAATATTGTGTTTAATATTTAACATACTGAAGAGAGATTCTCATTTGCGACTAGTATTGTATTTGAATGAAAAACAATGATGCTACCTCATAATTTCATTACTAGTTGCCTAGAGAAGGGATGTATAAAAGACATGCAAACAAGAAAGAACTCTATAAGATTTTTGACACTCACGTTCTGTGTGGAAATAGAAAATATTATCGATACTTACACGTACGTTATCCTGTTGTATTCATCTATTGTATACTTGAAATTTGTATAATTATTTCAGAAATTGAATATGATCTGTAATATTTAATGTTTTGAAGAGGCATTCTTATAAACCTAACGAAAATCCATTTCCACATTTGTTCATGGGTTGTAAATGGTTGGTTTGTGTTCAGATTAGTTAAAATGACATTCCTGCCACCTTGTATTCTAATAAGTTGTTTTTGCAAGTACTTTAAACATAATTCGTTGTATAAAAAGTTTCAAAATGAAAAATTAATTAACTTTTTAATTATTTTAATTAAAAAGTTAATTTTAATTAATTTTTTACTTTCGTAAAAAAATATTGAAATATGAAATATTTTTGTGGTCTGAAGAGAATGCCAATGAGTCATGAACTCTCATTTTTTGTTTTCTGGACGTCCCCACAAAAATATTTGAATACTAAGGCAAGTTATCTGGAATTACATGAGAAAAGTGAAACCATGAAGAAATGAAATGAATTCCTTTGGGATTGTGGCTCACAAAAGATCTAAAGCTAGTGGAAAGTTGGTCAAATATGAAAAGCAGAGCAGGAAAATTGCTGGATAAAAATATTATAGTTCAAAAACTGAAAATTATGTGGTCAATCTTTGAAAGAAAGTTCATGAAGATTTTGTGGAGAACAAACTTTAATCTCTCTAAAAATTTCATGACAGAGTATGATAAATCTTTAATTACAACCTAATTTCATCCACAGAACCATGGATTTCAAAGTGGGCTGACAAGATCAGTGAAAATTAAGGTGGTGGGCTTGGATGCCATGCCTTTTCACTTTTAAATCCAACATTTTTTTATCTTACTCTCTAATTTATTCCAAACAATTACCACATATTGATGGCTCCACAGTCCGAAGGTGTATTCTTGTCACAAATATACTTTTTTATTTCAAGCAATCCTTTAATTTTTTGAAAAAAACACTGTTCAATAATTTTAAAAAAATATTTAGGGAGGGGCAAACTAAACTGGTTCCAACAAAATACTTTCTGGATCTGCCCTTGGACGTAAGTAGAGCTGATGCACAATACATTTCACTGAATGGCAATTTATATCTTAGCAGTTTCTTTTACTGTCTCATATGAGAGTTAGAAATTACCTAAAATCAGTCTAAAATGTTTATAAAATTGTGTAAGTTAACTTTTTTTTAACGTTGCCTCTACCTTCATAATTGAAAATAGATGTTTCTATGCAATGTTCTTCATCATTTATTCAAGTTCTTTCTTTTTTTCCCCTTCCCTAAGTATTAACAATGTTTGCTTAATTTTTAATGAAATCGTGAAAAATTTCTAAAACTGTAAACAAGAATTTTATTAAAAACTGCTCCAAATTTTCCATTTCTTAATTGATAGAACACTTCACTCTGAATTATGTCATTGGTGTCATTTTGATTAAAATTTGTATTTTAGAAATATAATCGCATCTCATTTTATCCTCATACAAATTTAGTATTTACATTCACATGTATATTTCATAATTCACAGAATATGTGAACAGAATTACTTTAAATAATGTCTTAAGAAGTTTCCAGAAATCTCAAAAGTTTTCTAGTAAAAGCAAATTCAAAATAAAGCAGTTTCAAAAACACTCAATGCACATGTTCACGAAAACAGCTAAAAATATTCTCAAACATTAGCTAATAAAGAGATTTTTAAACGCTTCAACCCTTAGTAATGTAACGTAAAAAATGCTTTTTTTCGTTATATTATTAAGGGTTAAAAATGTGAAAAGGTGTGTTTTTTTTTGTTTCACACTGTAAATAAAATATAAATATTATAGTAATGAAAATTAAACTTAAGTGTTTGTTGAAACGTTCTTAAAGAGTTTGTGAATAATCCATGAATTTTCTGGATTTTTTTTTAATGCATGCAAGAATTGATAGCGAACCAGGCTAGAAAGTATTGTTACTACGACACTACTTCATGTTAGAAGTTCTTGATATAGATTCATGGTTTGTGATTTTAGCCACTTAGTATGCTGGAAAGAAGGTCGAATTTTCTTATGAATTGGGTTGTAGATCATTTTAATTGAAATTGTCAAAATAGTGTGCTATTTCAAGCCATTTGATGAAAAGAGTTGTGCAAGAGATGGCTGAAATATTCATAGTAGCCTGTACAAATTTCGTATATTTAATTTTACTTCATTGTTACAGATAGAACGAGCAAGTTTGTCTTTTTAGTAGCATTTTGTTTGCAAGAAAAAATAGTGTAAAATCATAGTGTTATATTGTATTGGAGAATTAGTTTTCTCAGAGCCGGATTTAAGGGTGGGCAGAGTGGGTGGCAGCCCACGGGCCCCCACCAAGAAGGGGCCCTCACCAATTGATATATTGAAATAAATTTTGGCTTTTAACAGAAATCATGTGATGATTTTTTTAATATAGAAACAAATTCTTAGTTTTTTAGTCATTTTGTGCAACATTTTTATTATATTTTTTATATTACAAAAGCCGGAAGTATTTACATTTACATTTAATATTTATATAATGTCAAATAGAAGTGCAAATAATTTATTTGTGATATCAGTCCTTCAAAATTCTACATAATATCAACTTCCTTAACTCATATCAGCTTCCCTCTCTACTTTAGGGCGACATAAAACAAAAGAGATAGAACATAGGTTAAAAAGAGAAAACACGATGACATTTCAGGTCCAAATGAAGTACTTCCAAGATCACATCAAACTATAATTTGTTTGATTAATTATTTTATTATTTCATTTCATTTGTCTCATAATAGTATTTCACATATGAATAATAAATCATAATAGTAAATCATATAATTATAATTTCGATTTAATTTAACAACAAAGTAATATATTAATGAATTAAAATTTTTAAATTACTTAAAGATGTTAATATTTACAAATATGGTTCCAAAATATTTAGATAATATTTAGACTATAAATTTATTTAATACTTCATTAAAAATATAAAATACCAAATAATTATGAATTTATAGGTGTCATTTTCTTCATTATTTTTATCACGTTTTCGATTTTTTAGCGTTCTTTAAAATAACATTACATTGTTAAATATTAATAATATAAATAGTATTCCGAAATAAAACAAACACTGCTGTTGATATCTGAAGATAGTGAGCAACATTCTAAAACTCGAGTCTAATGCCAAGGTTCTCATAATCAAATGTGCAAATTAGAAATTGGCATCTATGTTGTATTTTGGAACGACATTTTGAACAGAGTGAACACAACAAACAAATTACTCCAAGATTCTGAGCTCTATTTGAATGCCGCAGTTGCGGATTTTAAGTCGCTCAAAGTTTTCATCAAGAAAATACGCAACAATTTTTTCCAGTATAAGGAATCAGGAAGGGAAAAAGCTGGGACTTCAGAGTATGAGATCTCCAGGATACACCACTGAAATGTTTGCTTAATCCCATTGGACTAAAGACACGCACCAGAAGTGGACCTTTCACCGTCTCAAAAATTTTACGTTGAAAATTACCTTCCCGTGATTGACCAGTTTGTAGCGTCGTTGGATCACTGACTTTCTGTGTATGAATTGGTTTCTACGCATTTTGATTTTCTGGCTAGACTCCAGCAATTAGAGTCAGATCAATGGATGGAACAATCAAGACTGATTGACAATCAATTAAATCAGGTAAACAAAGATGATGTCGATGAAAATCTTGGGGTCAAGCTTTATCAATTCGCAGAATTTTATAAAGAATTTGTTGCAGAAAAAGACAAATATTTAAGCTGTGAACATTTAATATACACATTCATAATTGAAAAACAGGTGTAGGGGGGCTTTTCCTAATGTTGAGACAATTTTGAAAATGTATCTTGTTCTGATGATCACTAATTGCACGGCTGAAAGATCATTTTCAAAATTAAAATAAGTGAAAAATAGATTGCCAATGACAATGACCTAACAAAACCTCTCAGTGATCTCACGATTTTGGGCAGCTATAGCGATATTTTAAGATGTTAAAATTGAATGACTTGATTAACAATTTTGCGATGAGAAGAGCGCGGAGTGTTCCTCTGTAAAGGTTATTAATATATATAAAAAAATAATTTATATTAAAATAGAATTATAATTTTGTAATGTACCAATGGTATACTCAGTGATATTTAATATGACCCTCTACTATAGGGACCCCCACCAAATATGTGCCCACTGGCCCCCTCTCTCTAAATCTGACTGAGTTTGTTATTGGACTGTTTTCCTCTTTCACAACATTCACCTCTACAAACAACTTACTACACTAAGAAGGCTTAAAGAACAGAAGCCAAAGCTGGCTTTGACCTGTGACCAGAAAGAACGTACAGGGGGAGAAGAGATTAACTGCTGTGAAGTATGTGCCAGTGTCTGTTTGAATCTGCAATGCTGACTTCAGCAAAGGATTTACAGCACTCGTGTGAGTAGGAAGAGGATGTGAAGAATGCATAATTGTAATGGAATAGTTAATGCACAAAGATATTCGGTTTGGAGTATAAATATAAATTTCTATTTCTTTACATTTCAAAGGAAATATTTTGCATGAAACTGTTGTTGAATGATAAAATGATAAAATTTCCAGTTACTATTACTCTAGATCTAGTACATAGTTTAAAGATTTTTGATGGCATTTGACATGTGAAAAATGAATAATGTGCAAATTTTGGCAGGAATTTGCTAAGTGATTCGTCTTTCGCAAGCAATCTCATCGCAAGGTTTCCAACCCATTATCATGTTCTGTTAGCTTTAGTTCCAAATAATATTTAGCAAACATTGTGGGTATTAAATAGGGATGGCAAAAGAAACATCGATATATTAACATTGATATTTTGCTTTCGGTGTTTTCTTCACATCGATATTTTGTTGCAAAAACATTGTTGTTTTTTTAAATAAAGGAGTTTAGGCACGTTTTAGAGTAGCAGCAATCTATAGCAGTATCGTTTGTTTGCATCATCCTCATTATCATGCTGCACAACACTTGTGCAATCTGAGGCAGTTTTAGGTGGTTTTACTTCGATGGTGTATGAATGGAAGTGACTAAAAGGTAAAGTAACACAGTGTTCTTTATTGTTAATTTTATTCTTTACTTTCGATAATAATTCTTATTAACATAATACTAATACGCTGGTTACCAAGCAATAAAATATATCCCTTTTATGTACTGTAATTAAAAATGGATTGGAAAAGAGCTTTTTATTAGTCTATAATTAAAACATCAATCGTTTAATTATATCGACATTGAAAACCCATTAGCAAGGTATCGATATATCGATGTTTTGGTAAAATTTGCCATCACTAGTATTATATGTCAGTAAAGTATTTTTACATTACAAGAAAAAAAAGGGTGATTCCAGTCAATTTATATATATATATTTTCATAGCAGATGTTTCGGCCTAAATTGTAAGGCCCTCTTCAGTGTCTGAAAGGTCAACATCAACCAATCAGTTACAATCTTACATATTACATTAATATTATTTGTATAAAACAAAAACAATGAGACAAGGACGTTTTTGTTTTATACTAATAATATTAATGTAATATGTAAGATTGTAACTGCTTGGTTGATGTTGACCTTTCAGACACTGAAAAGGGCCTTACAATTTAGGCCGAAAGGTCTGTTACGAATATATTTAAATTGACTGGAATCATCGTTTTTCCTTGTAATGTTTGATTTATCCAGTGAATCCTGATTTATTAAAGTATTTTTACTTTCCTTTCCACGTCTACTAATTTCATTGATGGGACCGATGCATGCGGGACAGGCATTGTGCGTCTGTAATGGAAGACAAATGAGAAATATTCAATGCGAATTTGGTATGAACTAATGTCTAATACTTCTCACTATCATATTCCACTTATTGACTCTATTAGTAACTTTGATTTAAGGCATGAGCCTTTGTCATTTCGAAGTATGAAAGATGATACTTATTGCCTAAATAAGTATGTTACAGTAGTGAATTAACGAGATTCTAGGAAGTCTCTTTTCTCGTTAATTTATTTATTTTTTTCATTCTCGTAGACATAGTGTAGTGGAAGTGCAAATCATATAGTTTTGTAAAAAACCGACGTCGAGAATTTGATGGTTCGAAAATTGAGGCTGTGCTGTATGGGAGTCCTTAGTATCGAAAAAAATGTTTTTTTAAAACTTTCAATATCCTTTAAATTGTCAGGTAGACTATTTTTAATTCACCAGAATATTCTGCATATTTTTAAATCAAAATTGTTATATTCTTCAAAATGTTTGCACAAAACATTAACCATTTTCTCAAAAGCTGCACTTTCTTTTTAAACTTTTTCTACAGTACAGCCGAAACAAGGACAATCATATAGATTCCTTTTCAATAAAACCAATTAATTTTCAGAATTTATACTCAAATCTTTCGCGTTTCCTCAATTATTACTTTCGCGCTACCGCTTAAGCAGTAGAAAGTTATGTAAACTCCCACAAACCGACGCGGAAAATCCGTGGCCTACGCGGATTGGTCGCAGCAGAAGTTTCGCGTCACGTGTTGCCGTATGAGCACGTACAGACCTGCGCGGCAAGCGAGCATCGCGGCAACGGATTTGCAGCGTTTAATCGGCGGTGAAATTTGTAATGCAGTCAGACGCGTTTCTTCCACTACAGCTCGAGTTTCGTGAAAGTCCGCCCTTGTTCAGGAGTCTTCTCTCCCGTCTGGATCGAGCGACCTTGCTAACCGTCACCAAACGTTGACTAATAATTGACGCTCCGGTGTGAACGGTCCCGCAAATTCCGCAGCTGCGTGTAGCTTGAAACTTTCCGCGCCGCACCCGCTGCGGATCTACCGCGTCGGTCTGTGGGAGCCTTAATGCTGCACGAAAAAACGGCGAATTTTTGGCATAAAAACTCTTATTTCAGGGCTCTGATAACGAAAAAGTTGCTAAATGTAGAAGGAAAAATCCTTTAACTCGTGTAGCCAGAATGCATGTATTGTTGGTCCTTGATACCGAAAAAATGGAATGATGGCAAAACGTCCTTCCGTCTGTGAACAACACTAGCGGCCAAATGGTTCGGCCGATTTTCTCCAAAATTGATATTCCTCAATTGATCTGGCTGATGTTGCAGCCACGTGAATTTGAAACCGATATTTTAATTTTGAGGGGTACTTTACATGAAGCCCCTGGAACATTTTCCAAATTTTCAAAAAAAATGGCTCCATTATTTTTGATTTTGTTGGATAGTGTGAAGAACATTTAAGAGAATGATGCAGGTCTAATTTTCGTTGAAAACTCTGATTTTCGAAAATTGCAAAAATTCAGTTTTTTCGACGTCTTCCTACAACTACAATTGTGAAGATAGAGTATCCCTTAATAAAATCTGTTCCTTAAAAATAGATTTTGAAATAAGGTATGTAAAAATTTCTGAAAATTTGAGTACTGTTCGCGTAATTTTGCGTGAAAATCCGGGCGAGAAAGTACGTGCTGTTTTTGCAACACTAGTTCAAGTAACTGCACCTCTCGTGGGCCAAGTTGTGAGAGGCGTTAATTTTTTAATCTGGATCATTTTTTCGAGTGAACGTGAGATGTGGTGTGTAACACACAAAAACAAGTACATTTGTTACAGCCATTTAATTTAAATAAATCAAATGGGGTTTTGGAATGAAATATTGAAGCATCTGTTTCACGAAACTACTAACAGGCGATTCCATAAATAAGCTTATGGGTAGTATTGCTGCGTTTCGCAAATAGTGGTGTTAGTCGAAGGAATTTCCGAAGTTCGAAACACGGCGAAACTTACAAATAATACGAGGAAAAAAATCTTTGCTGTGTTGCTGCACCATCATTTTTAATTGGAGACGTAATTTACATGGATTCGTTTGAAGTGTGAAACTATTATCGTCGGTCTAATATTATCTACAACATAACATCTCCTGTTATTGGAAACGTCTCTCATTACTAGAATGTTGAACCCTTCCAACATGCGAAGAAAAAGAAATAATACATTGCTGTTCGCTTAGCAACAAGCAATAGACCGCCAACGAGTAACTGTCAGATGTGGGTGGCATGTTGAAGTCCAAATTGATCGGATCACACATAGGAAAATTGGATTCGTGTGTGTCATTTTGTTCTAATGTATTTTATTGTATTTGGTACTCTGAATCCCTCCGGGGACTGCAACCCTCCCATCCATCAGCATGCAATTGGTTCCGGGTCCCAAGGACACTAGCCGACGCCGTCAATTCTGAAGTTAGTACTCACGGAGAAATTATAACCGTTATTTATAAACCTGGGCTTAATGTAGATTTTAGTGGCTATGGGTTGTCGTCTTGCGATATCTTTAATGTTTAATTAAACCAGCAATTCAAACCTTTTGATTATTTTTATGAAGTTTCCTCCTTTAATGTATTTTAATACGAAGTACTTAACATAGCGTATCAGCCTATCACAATACCACGGAACGACAAATTGCTCTCTAGCCGAAGACTCGTGATAGAAGAAATACAGTAGAAACAAGATATCGCGCAGGTGAAGGCGAGAAAAGAACATATTTAATTTACGATTCATTTCGACACATCAAATTGTTGAATTTCAAATAAATACGGAAGCAACTGCAGGAAGAAAATTCGGTGTCAGTGAATTCGAATTACGTTATGTGAATTTCAAGTGGAACCTTGATATCTGTAATTTTCCCTTGCACTCCGCCAAAGGAGGAATAAGAATTTGCTCCCCCGTGTTGAACCAATTTTATTTTTGAGTACGGTTGAGACTCAAAAAGAGGTTGGAGAAAAATTAAGATTCGTCGATTTTCATATTCCCATCCTCTGTCCTTCCCGTCGTCGTTTTTCTCGGTCCCAAACATTTCATAAAATAGATTGAAAAGGTTCGCTGACAGTTTTGTGCGTTCTTAGCCTTTAAGCGAATATGAAAGATGAAACAGAGTCTTTCAGTTGGCCCTCTACCGTGGTGAGTGCGAGGACCATAGGAGTACGCAGCCCCTAACCGTAGTGGGTGCGAGGGGAGGTGCCAACTACATTTCTGGACCCGTTAACTATTAAACTTTTTTGTATTTGCACGTGGCCTTTACTTGCAGTCATTTTCTGCTAATTTCTGAAATGTTTTTGTCTGATATAGGAGGGATCGATTCCGACTTGACCTCGTATTTTCGGGGTAGTTTCATACTTTCTTTCCTTTTACATTTTCTAGATCTTTTCGGCAATTTCGATTTTTTAAAGGAATTTTAGGGGGGTTCTAAGTTAACGAGTCTGTTGGCCACATTTTAGGAAGATTCCAATGATTTTGCCCCGAATTCAATTTCAGTGTAGGTACACTATGTACAATTTTAATTTTTTTCGAGTTTTTTAAATATTTCAGTATTTTCCACATTTCATTTAACATTTGTGTCGAGTACATTTAATATGATTTCATTAAGTTAAAAAATTAATCTAAGATAAATATTATTAATATTAAAATATTCAATTAAAAGTTAATCGTATAAAATTTAGAAACAATCAATGAATACATGACGCGTGTTGACTTTTACAGCCAAGTAAAGCGCCGAAATTTTTCATCTTTTGTATCTTTAGTTTATAAGGCAATAATACTCATCATACCCTACGTACGGATAGACCTTTGTGCCCAACCGTTTGTCATAGTAATCGTAAATGTATCTATGAATTCTATAGCCTTTTCTCTATCGTGGCGTAGACATATTTCGGGAAGTGCAATGTTTAGTTGCGAAAGGGCCAATGTGGAGGGTGTGCGCGTGCTTGCAGGACGAGCTGGCGTCGGTGCGGCACGCGGGCGAGCGCGAGCGCGCGCGGCTGGGCAGCGCGCTGGCGCAGGCCGAGGAGGAGGCGCGCCACCTGCGCGACCGCGTGGCCGTGCTGGAGCGGCGCGCGTCGGCCGAGTGCGCGGCGCTGGGCGCGCCGCTGAGCGCGGACGAGCGCGTGGCGGCGCTGCTGGGCGAGCGCGCGCTGCTGGAGCGCCGCCTCGAGGAGGCGCACCTGCACCTGGCCGACATCAAGAGCTCGTGGAGCGACAAGATCGCCTCGCTCGAGACGCAGGTGGGGCGGCTGTGCCGGCAGGCCGGCGAGGAGGGCGCGGAGCGGCGGCGCGCCGAGAGCGAGCGCGACGCCCTGCTCGAGCGCACGCGCGCCCTCGAGGTGCTGCTGGAGCGCGCCA
This sequence comes from Teleogryllus occipitalis, assembly GCA_011170035.1. Lineage (NCBI taxonomy): Eukaryota > Metazoa > Arthropoda > Insecta > Orthoptera > Gryllidae > Teleogryllus > Teleogryllus occipitalis. The sequence continues at coordinate 79,900 of BLKR01003611.1, read as the reverse complement.
AGGCCGCGGCGCGCCGCCAGGACGAGCAGCTGGCCGACGCCAACGCGCGCGCCGGCGCGCTCGCCGACGACCTCAAAGAGCTGCAGCTCGCCACCGGCCAGGAAATCGTTGACCTGGGCGAGCGAATCGTGAGTTGACACGATCGGCAGGCTCTGCTCACCCGCATCGGGCCGACCCGCTCTGGTTCGGCCTGGTCCGGATATCCCTTGTTCCATCTGGTCTGGTTGAGTCAGGTTCCTATCGTGCGGTTCCGAGTTCTCCGTCCTGGCAGAGGAGAAAAAGCACCTTGTTAACACGATGGTCTGAAGCATCAGTTCCCTTAACGATCGATGGGATTGATCTTGGGAAAGGGGGCAGATAAATCCGGTAAAATTAGTGTCCGGTAGTCAGTATAACAAGGGACAATTTTGAAGAAGTGTTGTTCTTTCATCGTATGTCATGTGGTACAAATAGTGTCATCTTCATTACTTAAGTTTCAGAATATTGGATACATGACTTTTAAATTTCGAAATAATTAAGTCATCTTGCAATAAATTACTGGCAGTTTCATTTTGGAATGTTGTTACACATTTAAATAAAACTCATTTTCAGTTTTTATATATTTCAGGGAAGGGTGGTCTATTTCACTTTTTTGGAAAAGAAAACGATAGTATATCAAGATTGAGGATCTGTGGACTAAAGGAAATGTTTGTCTGATTTTGGTCTTACTGGTAGAGATAGCCTTCAGTGAATATAAGTGAGCCGTTAGTTGACCATTAGAACTGTTTCTGTTTTGGAAACAAGCACTTTTACTCACTGGAATGTATTGTTATGATCAGTGATATTTAAATCTGTGGGACCAATGCTTTTAATTTTCTGGTGTTGATTGAAATATTCAATTTTGTCATGCCTGTTTTCCTACACTTTTCATTATCTCTGACCTACCCTCTCTCCCCCACTGTGCAGTAGGGATTAGACATTGCAAAAATGTCGATGACAAAGCATCGATGTTTCTAAACATCAATGCTCAAATTTAAAACATCAACGTTAATAAAGAATCGACCAAAAACCTTTGACATTTTACTGGATTAGTAAGTATTGGAAGTTTCATACCCCCTGAGGGTATTTATTTTTGTAAATGGTTGTGATTATTAATTTTTAATTGAGATTTAACTGACAAAAAAAAGTCAAAAAATTAACCGAACAATTAACAAAACTTTCATTATCTAATTTGATAATTCAAAAATACAGTAATATATTTTTGTTATTTACGAAAACGCTATTTTATTTTTCACAGCTCACTTTGGTCTGAAGAATATTCAATTATGAATATCTGAAAATAATGATTGAATTTAGTTGTGGTTGCATATTTTACATTTAAAAAATATAAACTGCATCAAAAGATCGATGTTAAAAAACATTAGCTTCAGAAAATTGATATTAAAGACAGCGATTTAAAAAAATAATAACAATGCTTTGAAAACCTCGACATCAATGTCATATCTCTTTTGTGCAACGTCCTTTGTGAAATTGTCATGGGCATTGAGAACTCGGAACTTAACAGTACATCCCTGTGCGAGCTAGCCTGCACAATCGTCAGTTTCAAACATTTGCATTTCGTCTGGCAATATTTGAATGAGATTTAAAGTTCCAAATTGACTTCCAACCAGACTTACACAGGGGCATAGCCGTAGTCTAGGGTGTCCCTTGTATGAACCCAAAACGTTTTTGGACAAAATTTTGTGCCTACCTTCTAGAATATTTAAATTTGATAAGACTTGTTGTGCTTCTCACCATTTCCCAAATCATTACTAGACTACCACTTTCAAATTACTAGATTTTCACTTTCAATGACACTTAGTTTTGCTTTCTTTAAGTTTTAAAATAAAACAGCAAATTGTCTGTTTGACGACAACTTTTTGTTCATTTGTTCGAAGCATTACGTCTCAGATGAAATCACATTCTTAGCCACACGCAACATAATTGAACACTTAAATAGAAATAGCATGGAATTTAAATAAACTGTTGCTAGACACGTGTGTTCTCCTGGTGTCACAAGCAAACTTGAATACCTCTCGATGAGTCATCTCGGAGTGGTAACAGGTGATGAACCGTACTAGCAGGCATATATCTGGCACCCTTGACACTTCATCTTGGATATTCAACTTGGAGGGCACAGGAAAAAATGATTTTACTACCAAGAAAACTTTAGGGGGGAGAGGGGGGGCATGTTTTATGGTAGATTGAAAATATTTAGCGGATATGCGTTCAAAAATATTGAAGTCGGAAAATAAGGGATACTCTACTGCAGACGGACTAGAGACAGGTTTTTCTAACACCAACAAATTAGGGTTCCCCAAACTATTAATGCAATTAATATCCATTGATGAGTCAACTTTGTTTTTAATTGTCAATAATGTGTATGAAAGTACTGGACTCAGTAATGTCAATATATAGAAATGTAATGTAGTGAGTACGCTGAATTTATCTCAAGATTCCTTGTCTTTTTATACACCACTGAGCATGCATACAGTTCAGAAAGAAAAATGGTCTTTGATTACTGAACTTAGTTATGTAAAAGCAACTCGTATCCAGCTTGTGTTTTTCTAGTCATGATGTTTCTGTATTATTTTAACAGTATTTTTCTTCACTTGTTGGAGTCACTATACAAGATATGAAGTGGAGTGATGTCACACCTAACTTTTTGGAACTTGCATGAATAAGAATCTAAGTGATTTTGGTGATTCTGCATAGTTGAGTGAGGAAAGCAAATGGGGCTTTTTGCAAATCTATGAAGTCACAATCCTACGAGGTCTATTTTTAATTAATTTTCTCAAGAGTCTCATTAACCTAAAGAATGTTAAAGCATGCCATGACATTAATAACAAATTGCAATATGGTTTACATTGCCTCCATTTCATGTCCAATCTGTGAATTGCAATGATTTTAACTCTGTTTTCTTTAGGATTCTTTAAACCGTTTTTAGGATAAAGGGACATTTAGTATTATTTCCTCTTTGTTAGAGTTGTGCAGGCTTGCCCTAAAGGGAGTTCATTTGGGGAAAAATCAATCACTGATTTGCCACTTTGAATGGCAGTACACACACAAAAAAAATTAATAAAGATATTGCACATCTTATTAGAGTTAATTTGTTTCTTATGAAATTATTCCAGTTTCTGTTGCATAAGTGTATTAAATTTTATTGTTGTTTTTTTTTTTGAAGGTGTAAGGTGTTGCTATTAGACATCACATTTTTTGTTTGGGTTTTCAAACACTTTTTTGTATTCTAATTAACATTTATCAAAGTTTTTTTTTTTTGAATAAAATCTTTTGTTGATGGAACATCATTTCTTTTTTTAACTTTCATTTCCATTTCACCTTTTCATTGCTGAACCCACCTATATGACTTCTTACTTTGTGTACATAGTACATATGCATGAGTCATAACAACATTGGTAATTATCTTCTCATCCTTTCTACCCTTTCCTGCATCTTTGACCTGGACTGAAGGTGGAAATGTGTTTGAATGAATGGTTGCTCTTTCAAGTAGTAAGCATTTTTTTTAACAATTTATTTGGTTTTAATTATAAATTTCTTTTATATCTATTTAATTGTATGATAAAACTTACATAAAATCACACAATTTTTTCTTTTTTAAGGGAGATTTTAATATTTTTATTGTGTTTTGATTTGATTTGCAGGAAGCTTCAAATAATGAAAGAACAGATTTGCTGAATCGTCTTGAAGAAGCAGAAAAACGACTTAAGGAAATTAGTGAAGAACATAAAGTTATTAGTAACTCCTTACAAAGTAAGAATGTTTTCTTCAACTTTCGCATAATCTTTTCTTTCCTGAGATGTCTTTCTTGTGATTCAAGAGATTAAATCTTCTTAGGTGAGCAAACCAAATCCTCTCAACTTGATGAAGAACTGCGACAAGTACAAGTGGAATTGCGTGGAGAACAAGCACGTTGTATAGAATTACAAAAATCACTTAGTCATGAACGTCAAGATAAAGATGCTATCCTTTTGCGAAATGCACAAGTTAGTCAAGAGGTGCAATTGGCACAGCAAGCAGCACGTGAACAACAAAGAGATCAGGCAGACCTTTTGAACCGAGTTACCAGTCTTGAAAGCCAATTATCTGAGAAAAATAAGGTAGGAAAAATATTTTATGGGGATTCAATTACACCTTAGGATGGCAAAAAACATTCATATTTTTAAAACATTGATATTTGCAACCAGAAACATCCATCTACATTAATATCAGTGTTTTGTTTTCAATGTTTTTTTCTCATCGATACATTTTTCCAGAAACATCCATGTTTTAAAAAATTCTGATGAGATGAATTTCCAGTATTTAATTTTTTGTGAATTGCCCAAAACCAACAGTCATTGACACTGTTGTTGATGGCCAAAAGACCCAAAATCATTTACTATTCGTAATGTTTCTCCAGTATTGGCTGGTTAGGGGATTTAATTTGAATGTCTATTCCCTTTTATAGGAAAATCGGGGTGCAGGGAGAGATTTCTTTACAGTATCCTTTATTTTTTTATTTCCTACTTTACATTCAATATAGATTATTTTTTAACATATTATTTAAATGCGATCAAACAATAAAATATAACTTCTTTAATTATAACTAAAATGGTAATAGGATGGTAAAATACCATCTGTTTTATATTTATAACATCAATATTGTAAACATTGATATTTTTAGTCAATTTTTTTCATCATTGACCAGGAGCTCAGTGCATCAACTGATGTCACTGCAGTGCCTCTGACCGAGAGGTCCTAGGCTCGAGCCCCGACAGCGGCAGAATTTTCTACACTAGCTTATCAACTAGGTCGAATTCAGTTGCTGTCTGGAAGAGAATTCTTACAGTGGGCTGCTCCGATCAGTGGTTTTTGTGGTTTCTCCAACTTCATGTGAATGCTGGAGCAGTACCCGAAAAAACGGGCTACGGACCGCTTGCGACTTTTCCCTCCTCTTCCTTGTCCTATCCTCACTCCTTACACTTGCACGCGCGCGCACACGCACGCACGCGCGCGCACGCACGCGCACGCGCACACACACACACTCACACTCACACTCTCACTCACTCACTCACACTCACTCACTCTCACTCACTCACACTCACACTCACACTCACACTCACACTCACAGACAGACAGACGGGCGCCGACACCGACACCCAGGGACCGAATACCGAAATAATAGCGGTAAAGGTATTTATACCGGTATACAAATACCTTTACCTCTATTATACCTTTATTCAAAATACCTTTAAAAATACCGGTATAAGACGTCAAATACCGGTATTTTTAGAGGTATTTTACCTTTATCCGACGTCTATACCGGTAAAATACCTCTATTTAAAGGTATTATACCGGTATTCTCTCATCAAAATACCGGTATTTTCATAAGAAAATACCGGTATTTCAGTAGAATCATACAGGTATTTGGGGGAAATTCATTGTGATTTTTTCCGCTGAGATGGCTCAGAGGAAACAACTATTTACACGGCAGAGTTTCTGACCGGGAGGTCCTAGGGTTCGAGTCCCGAGGGTGGCGGATTTTCGACACATATTCTAGCTAGGTCGAGTTCTGCCGTTGACTGGGAAGTCGAGTTCTGTCGTCAGACGGAGGGACCAGCCAACGGTCTTTCGCAGACATCAACACGAGCTCGTTCGCTGACCTTGGACCTCACGTCCGGGCGCAGAGCTTGGCGACACGTGATAGAGTGTTGAAAATTTATCCGTATAAATCTTGCCCTTTCTAGTAGCGATAAAAAATGGAGAAACGTGTCTTCTTATCCATAAATGAGTCTTCCCACGCATACCAAACTTCCTTCTTGCACGACTGTGTTTATCACTAAATACGATTATTTGCTTAAATTTGATCGTATCACTAACATTCCCGAAAATAATTTTTTTCAGTTGGCCCAGTTTCCTTATTCTGCACCATAATTAATAATTATAATTATATATTAATTAATTATATATAATTATTAATTATAACTAAAACAATATTAAAAATTGACATTGAATGCTAATAGACATTAATTATTCTTACGCGAGGAAACAGAAGCGTTATGTTTAATTCAAAATTAATGATTGAAGCATGTTTAATTTACATCCATGTATTATTTAAGAAATTTCATTAAGAAAAAATATTAATAGTACTATATAATATTAATTAATTTTAATAAATATTTTAAAATATTAATACTAATTAAATTTTAAATGTTTGCATTAAATTTGTGTAAATTAATTTATTATTTTGTTTGTTAGTTTATAAATTTATTTAAATTAAATGTTAATTTTAATTAAAAAGTAAAAATGTTAATATTAATAAACTCTTTTTTATTAATTAATAATGTTAGTATATATTTCTTATTATTAAGGAAGAAACACTCTTCTCGAAGTGGGCTCCTCCAGATGCATTTTACAATGTAAGCTACCCGCGTAGAAGGGAACCCTTGCCCACATGCAATGTTAATAGCTAATAATAATAGTAATAATAATAATAATAATAACATAATAATTTACTTTTATTACAAATTTTCTCAATATTTGCAGTTAATGTCAAAATATATTAAACCCTTAATATAAACTAGGAAAATAACATTTTATTTTAGCCCTATTTATTAATGTATAATTAAGATTTAATTGTGAAATGAAGTAAAAGGAAATCATTTTGTAACAATAACAAAACTGGGCCTGAAAGCGTGAGCGTTCGTGATTATCTCAAGGTGTCAACGCTTCGTCAGTTCGCCGAAGGAGGGGTCGGGGAAGGAAGAACGCCTACGGCACGGCGCATACGTTGACAGCCTCTCCATGTGCGAAATACAAAGACAGGCTTAGGTCATCTCTCAGGTCAGATGGGAGATAGCTCGATAAAGGACACTAAGAAAAGGTTCTCTTCAATGGAATCAATAATTATTATTTCATATTTCAACTTTTCCGAAGTTTAAATTAAGGGAGGTTTTCAATACATACAACGTATGCAAAACGTAAACGCCCGAACACAAAGCATTTACAATAATAAGAATAGAATTTAATACAGTTGTTTTATATATATATATATATATATATATATATATATATATATATATATATATATATATATATATATATATATATAAAATAATAATTTAAACAATAAATAACAATTATGAAATGATATTTGATTAATAAACATTTTGTGAGATATTATTAACTAAAGTAACCTATTTTTTCAACATGTATGGATGGTAAGCTATATTTCTTCATTGAAAATACCGGTATAATACCGGTATAACCTTTATGGACGTCCATACCGGTATAGACGTCCTATAGAGGTATTTTACCGGTATAAAAGAATAAAGGTATTTGAAAAAGGTATGGAAAATACCGGTATTATACCGGTATTTTTACCGGTATTCAATACCTTTTCGGTCCTGCCGACACTGACACTACCGCACATGCCAGGAGACCGATTGGGGACTTAAAACTTGTCCTTTTGATGTCAATCATGTCATTGACATCATAAGCCTTTTAGTGATGTATTGAAATATCAATGCATCAATATTTGGGTACAATTTGCCATCACTAGTTTCACCAGTATGTACCAATTTCATTTTGATATTGGGTATGTGATTTATAACTTCCAAGTAACTCAAAGATTTGTAACTGGTTAGCAGTTCTTCAACACCCACCCATTACTTCAGAGACCTGCATATGAATCATTTAATTTATGAGTGAATGTCATCAGGAAATCATAATCCACTGAAGTCTGATACTCTTGAACTGATGGTTATTAGAGTCAAGTTGTAGTAATAGTTAAGGGGATTTTTGATGGAATTTTCATAGAATTCCTTTTCTTTGCCGTATTCAATTTCTAGATAATTTTTTTTATCGGTCATTCGTCATTAAATCCATATTTCTAAATTATCAAAAATATATTATCTTATATATTTTTTTTGTTATATGTTCAGATAAAATTATGAATAAATTGTAAAAATTGTACATTTGAATCTATTAGACTCCTTTGCAAGTTGCACAACTACGTAAAAACAATTAAGAATTGTACACCTTTGTTTTTGCACATTAATTTCTGGTTAGTATTTAAAATTTTAACATTGAAATTGAGAGTACAGTGAATAATAAGTGATTTGTTAATTTTAGTTTCAACCCCATGATTTTTTATGTAATTATGTTGTTATCATCATCTTTAATATGCCGTTAGTATTGGCTGTTAAAAGCACAAAATATTTTGCAGGAATCAGAGAGATGGAAATCATTGAATGAAAACTTATCTAGAAGAGTCCAGGAGCTGGAATTAGTAGAACATAACAAGCAGATTGCAGTAGATTTGGAGAGAGATCTCAGAAAGAACATCTGTGACCTTGAGGAACAGCTGGCAGAAAAAAACAAAGTGAGTGTGGTTTCAATTCTATTTGCATATATAAATACGTCGTTCCTAGTGATGTAGCGCAGTTCAAAATGTTCAAGTGTTTTCAGTTTAACAACTTGAATAATATGTTGTATATATTTCTACAATGTGAATGTGAACTGGATACGTTATTTGTATCTAAGACAATTTATTACGAATGCTGTTGTGATATCTTAATAAGTAATTCATATTTATTTTTTACTGGAACTAAATGTACCTCAATTGCGGCACTATTGAAGTCTTTTTTTAATAAAACTGAAAAGCACATTAACCTGTTTTTCATAGCATGGATTAAATTCAATGAAGAAATAAAGTATTAGTTAATTAATGAAGTAAAATTATTTTGTTAATAAAAACCAGTTCATTTTTTAATTAAAGACATTCAGTCCTTTTTGTGTATAACTATGACATTGTTTCAATTAGCCACTACAAGTCAGCAATGTTTTCGCTAACATTTTTTAGCCATCTTCAGGCCTCTGGTTTAAAGAGAAACGTGGGTTTTATTTTACAATATTGGATGGTAAACAGAAATCTTTTAAAATTACCTTTTACGTCTCACACTGATATGTTTAACAAACAGAAAATGCTAGAATATGCACATTTCTCAAAGCAATTCAAGTTTTTGTATACATTGTAAAAATATTGATTCTAGTTTTGAAATTGTTACATTCCAACTTAATTACTAATAAGTTAAGTTTCTGTCTACTTATACTAAAATATAATAAATGTAATACAAAATTTTGTAAATTTTAATGACTTTTTATCTGTAGTTAAAAGTAATTTAAAAGATTTTTGTACAGGCCTATTATCCAATATTGAAAAATAAAACTAATGTTTCTCTTTAAGTCAGAGGCCTGAAGATGGCTAAAAAAATTTTGTTGAAACATTGCCGACTTGTAATAACTAATTGAAACAATAAATCAGTTATAGACTTATTTATTTACAGACACATATTGCCCAAATACAAAGAAAATGTTGGTTCAAGCAGTGGCGTAGCTTCAGATGGTGTCACCCGGGAGAAAAATTAATGGTATCACCCAACACCTCCCCCCAAATTAAATATAAAAAAAACGAGACTCTTTGAACATTGAAAAATAGGTGCTTACCTCTTATAGTTTCACATTTTAATTTACATTATTTCTTTGCTTTGCATTCTTAGTATATATGATTTAAATGTATACTTATTAAATTAACAAATAATTTTTATCTAAACCATCAAAATTATATAATTCCAGCAATAAAATTTTCAAATTACTTAAACTAACAAAACTCTTAGTATATATAATTTTTAAGTAAATGATTTAAATTATATAATTCCAATTATAAAATATTTTAATTGGTGTCACCCCTAGAATAGTGTCACCCAGGATGCACCCCCCCCCCTCGCTACGCCACTGGTGCAAGCCCAGTTTTTACATTCCCGCAATTTACGTTTTCCTAGCATTTACGACATTTCTTGATGGTCCCATCAGTTTTCGTAAATGCATAATGTTATCAATACCCCACTTTTACGATCGTATAATTTCCATTTTCCTTCAGAGACTAACTAATTTGATTATCTATTTATTACATATGTCTGGTTTCTTACCACATGTGATTGAACATTTTAAATTAATTAAAATATTTGAAAGTTATATTTGGGCCTCTCATATTAACTAGATTCTTTTTCATCATAGAGTATAAAGGTTCTTCAACAACGATTGGCAGATATGAAAAAAACTCTTCAACGTGAACTTCGTGGACCAGGTGGTTCCTCTGATTCTGGTCCACCTTCAGATATGTCTGATGGCTTTTCAAATTTTCTGGGTTCCAATTCTGGATCTGTATCTCTATCCAGCAATAATGTGACTCGAAGTGCAAGAAGCCCTAATTTGCAAGCTACTTCTACTAATCATCTTCCAAAGGGTGAAGAATCAGATGATATTAACTTCAAATATCTTAAGCATGTTCTCATCAAGTTCCTAACCAGCAGAGAGTATGAGGTAAGAGAAAATAATTTCTTAGTTATGCATTAATAGTTAGTAGTAGACATTTATTCATTGTTTTTCTCTGTGTAGAACTACATTCCGTTTTAAATCCAGTCAAGTGGTGCTCTAAAAGAGTAAATTGCAGAAAGTTTTGGTGTAGTTTAGATATAGAAATGGGCCATAGACCACATACTATCTGTTCTTCCTCTTCCTTGTCTTAGCGTCACTCCTTACTTACCCAAACTTACATGTCACTCCTACATTTCATGTTTTAAAAGTTAATTATCTGATCAACTGCTGAGTTGCAAGAGAGCCACTAAATTAGGTGTTATAGTGTATTCTTTTCTCAGTTTTAACTTTTAAACCTCTAGCATGTAAAAATGCATTTCCTCCAACTAGGTGATAGGTGTTGGATTTTCGTCTGAAGTGATGCAATGGACAATGTGAATGGTGTCTGTGCAACATGTTCATGAACAGATTGAAAATTCCTGAGATACATTTCACTCTTTAGAACAGTCTGTTGAGCTGAAGTACTCAAGTATATAATGGGACTACAAAGGATGGGTACAAATGGTTTCTGCAGCATTTTCCTTTACCTCAAATCCCTAAAATTTGTCAATCAGCTTCAGTATTGTGATTGACAATATAATTAAGTGCCATGAGGATTGAGACGTGGACAGTAAGGGCAATAGAGTTATTGGTGATGACTTCACAACTGTCCAATTCATACAGAGCAACAGAGTAGAACTTCTAGCTGTGATGATCAATGCAATATGAATATGCAAGAAGTTGATTCTTATCATACTAACAGCTCTGGTCCAAAGAAATGCCATCACTAAGTAGTTGGATGACCAGCTTGGAAGGGTTTTGGACCTACAACCTAGGCCATTAATTATTGATCTTATTTGCCAATGGTGTAAGGAAAGGAACCAAATCCACTCTCCCTAAAGTATATCTATCGGTAACAATCAAGCACTTCAATGTCCAAGTTCAGTATGTCATCAACAATGGGTTTTTTTGATACACAAGTTAATCAGTTTCTTCTATTTGTGACAGTAATGTTGAATATGTGTCAAAACACCAATTACAAGCAGTATTTGGTTTTGATGGCTACCCAGATAGTGTAAACAGAGTTGGTAAAATAAGTGCATAGCGAATTACAAAAGTTGAAGAAATTTGCATTCATAATTTTTGATGACACAATGATGGGAAAAGAAAACAAAACAAAGAAAATGTTCTTGCCAACATGAATAACAAAAGACTACTGATAGCAATGCTAATTACTTGGATTTCATCTGCAGGATTTACATGCAAATAAGAGAAGGAAACACACACTTTGCCAATAAATAAGACTGCATGTATAGTTGGTAAGGATGTTGATCCGTTCACAGTATTGATAGCTCTGCAAGCATGAAAATATGAAATTTTTTAAACCTGAGGAAGACAAGGTTTCTTCACCTAGATTTTCCCGTTTGCTGCATTGGTAACAATTGCTGATAACTTTCTCTTATTATGTACAATGAGTGGTTTCATAATCACCTCAGCATTGATCAAGTAGGGGGAAAATGAAGTTTTCTCAAACTGACTAAGAACCCTATTCATGCTGACCAAAATGTATTCAGAAACACCAACGCAACTAAGGAGATGGTTGCTGATGGTAGTGAACATTTCTTGGTTTCACTATTGAGTTGCAGTAGGCATAATGTGCCTTTATTGAACCAGTTGAGATGTGTCTGCTAAATCTGCTTTCAAATACAAAGTGAACTTTGATGCATTACCACCATCAGCAACTGTAGCCCAACTACACTACTTAAGAGACATATCAGGTCTAGCAAGGGCTAATGTGAAAAAAAATCTACTAGAGTGGAAATGGAATAGAACAAAACTTGTCTTGCAACTTTGGCAACAAATTGTTACCACCTTCTCTCCAGCTTTATTGAAATTTGTTTGCTGCAAATGCTCCCAAAACTGACAAAAAAGGGACTGTAAGAAGGCAGGTATTAAATTAACTTGTGTCTCAACTGCAAAAAGAGTTGTGACAATATGACAGTTGTTTCTAAAAATGATCTGAAAGACAAGTTAAAACTGGAGCTGGACATTAAGATGAAGCCAGATATTGCAGTCATGGAACATGGTTTGGAAGAGGACATTAATCTTCTATGAGATATTAGGCAATACCAATCATTAAGAAATGTTGTTGTTGTTGTTTCTTTTTGACGCAACGCTCTCCAAGCCCCTTGGGGGGCGTTGAGCGCTTTGCGCATCTCGGAGTTACTAACAGCGCTTTTTTTGGGTTAATCCTCCGTTAATATTATGTCTGTCGCGTCTCGTCACAGTCTGTTGTCAAGAGGACCGCCAGGTAGCATCTCCGTGTACGTGCCTCCTACTGCGCGCTCCTGCGTCACTGGCGGCCAGAATTAGGAAGGAATAAGGATAGGGGTAGGGTTTAGGACACTTCACAGTGGTTGGACTAGCCCTTGTGAAGCAGCCAAACTCGTTTTCTTGGAACAAATTTCACAGATTCGATGGGAATCGAACCTGGATCTCAGTGGTGAAAGGCTAACGACTTTGCAATGAGCCACGAGTTCACATTTGTATGTAGCAGTTGTGGATGAAGAGTCAAGGCCTTCAAACACAAGTATGCATCGGTGAAGGAGCAGTCCATTGACTTCCAAAATATTAATCTTTTGCTTGTTTTTACTTACCTACTCCGATTTTTCCAATTAAAAAGTAAAATTATTCAAAAGGTGTTGTATTTCTTTGAACACAACTTGATTGCATGTGAATTACAGGAGTGAGAGCGAGCATGAGCGAGGGAGTGCGTGCGTGCGTGCGTGCGTGTGTGTGCGTGTTCAGAGATTACTATAAGAATTTGCTTTGATAGCTAATGCTTGACTACTGCTGCTAACATAATTCAGGTTATGTCTCTACACTTAATTCATCTATGCATTTTTTTACAGTTAGCTCATGTGTTAATAGATCTATTTCTCTCTTGCAATGCCATTGCCCTACATGACGTTTATTTGTCAAAGTGGTCCCTTCTTAGAGTAATTCCTCTATAGTGGAGTGCCATTTTTCCAGTAACACCAGGCATATATTGTACACAAACAGCAAATCCATTGGTCTTAGAAAAAATTCAAAACATAAAATGTAAGCAATTTTATCATCTTTTCATTTCATATCAGGTCAACATTTATGAAAAATGGATAGTTTTTATGTTATGTTCAGATAAAGTGGGATTATCCATTTTTTTCACATTTTTTATTATATAACTAAATTTTATGGGACTCTTCCTATAAACTATTGATGAGGGAAAACCTTTAAAGGCATCAAATGTAGGTCATTTTATCATCTTTTATATTCTGTAGAATTATTATTTATGAAAAAACAATGTTCTTTTAGTTATTTTTAAAAAAACAAAAATGTCGGGGTTTTTACATATTGTTGGGAAAAAAAGTGTTATTAGGCAAAATTATTGTCAGAGAACCTGGTATTCACGTTCAGCAATCCAAAAATACATAAGAACCAAGTATCCAAACTACACTAAAACTTTCCTGTATTTTCTTCCATTTGACTGGACTATTAATGAATGAAATGTAGGGATCTTTCAGTTTCAGTTTAGATGTACTTCTGAAATTTTTTTGGCAAGCACCAATTATGAAAGAACATGAAACAATTCATAGAGACAAAAGTCACTTTGCCTGGAACAGACCTTAGAGCCATATCCCTTTTTATTTACTAATACTTCCTTTCCAAACATAATTTGTGCAGCCTTTCACCAACATGTTGATTCTCATGAGGATACTGCTAGTAAATAACGTTCATGAGGAGTGGGAGAGTTAACATAACACATGCTATATTGCATAAGCACATTATATTCAGCTTAAATTCAAAACAATTTGGTACCATTTATTAAATGCTGTTTTAAAATTTTCTGCTTGCAATACAAGTATTTCACTTCTCACACTTTTCCAAAGATCAGTAAACACTGTATGTGACATGTAGGGGGGAGTATAATTTTTACACACGTTCTTGGACTCCAGAATATCTTCCCCACCTTTTTACGGATATACAGTAGAGTCACGGTAATCTGGGGTGACTGGGTTGGTTGGTTAGTGATTCCGGACACATCAACAGCTTAGATCATTAGTCTCGTAAGTGTAGTGCATTTTCTCCCCTCGGGAGATGACAGTGATCTTCCGCCGCTGGATGGCAAGATCCGGCGCCGACCTACCATCAGCTAGCGGGGTTTCCCCCTAACCAGGACTCTCCCACCAGCCGAGGAGACTGGGATTGATGGCGCTTCGGATTACAAAGAAACAAGGAAAATGCATAAAGGATTTACAACTACAGTGTATAACGAAGTCAAATTGAACGGGCAGATACTATTAAAATTAGAGATACATTCATACATGAGCCGGAACTGGGAACAACAATGTAAGACAGACAGACTGACACTTGCATCGACCACTACACATGTGACCTTTGACGCAGAGTTGCCAACCCGTCAAGATCCAGCTCTTTATCGCCACATGTTTGTTGACTTGGCCAAATACTTGAGAGACGATACAGGACACTTCACTATATATTGAGAAACACTGATGCAAGCTTCATCTAGTGGCAGAACCTGGTGAAAACTCGTACAGTGCTCTGTTGGTGTTTGTTTTCCGCTTGATTTCTATTAATTTGATTGTCTTTCTGATCAATTTCTGGAAAACACTGAGTCGTATGTATGTGACTGGTTGTGTTGTACCTTGCCATATAATGGCTGTAGGAATGTTCTATCGAATTTGGATGAAAAGCTTAAATTTGGCAACTCGCATATTCTGATTATACGGTATGTGAATGCCACCCTTTTCTATCCAAATGAATTGGCTATTAGTTTGTTTTTGTTTTCTAAGATTTAATATGTTTTCAATGAAGACGATGTGAATTGTTTACATCAAAGTAAACTGGATGTCAAAAAACAATTAATGCAAATCATTAATATTCAATTGGAGAATATTTTATGTAAGGAGTGCACTAATCTGTGTGTAAGCAGAGGTATCGATGTATTGATACAGTGCTTTTTAAAGTAAGCAAATGAAAAAAGACCAAATGTATCACTGAAAGTGTTATGGCCCTTGTAGATGTAACCACTTTATTCTTGGAATAAATAAAACATCACTTTTGTACATTATTGTTTACCTTAGTTTGAGCTTTACCTTAGCTTAGTTTGGTTCAATTAAGTTTTATGTATAGTGTGGTGCGTTCTTGCTTCAAAGAAACTGCTATTCTTTCCTTAGATTCTATTAGATCTCTAAAAGACTTTCCAATTTGCAGTTCAAAATATTAACCCTTTCAATCTCAAATTATTTATTATGAAGAAACAAAATATTAAAGGCATAAAATTGATAAAGGGGAACATCAGTAGACTTAAAATTTTTAATTTTTAAAATTTAACATTTTCCGCGCTTCAGTTTATTTTTAATGAGATGTTGCCATAAGGCTACAGTGGGCACTTAAGGAACTTAATATATTATATTGTTCGAGAAATAAATACAGTAAAATTAACCTTTTTTGCTAAGTCAATTATAAAATAATTTCTTTGGGTTTTAAACATTTAATCCTTAAAAAGCCACTTGGCAATTGTTACTTTGACATGTTGCTATTTTTTTCAGCAACAGTAGTTATATGAACAGCTTCCGATGTTCCTGGAAGGGGTTACTTTCTTTATCAACAAACGGCATTTATTTCTTTCAGACAAAATTCCATTTCTATTTTTACTTTCTCTTTCGTCAGGTCGAAAATAGATGTAAACCAGTAACGTAACGTTCTGACCCACAACCCCAGGTAAAAGAGGACCTACTTTTAGCCTGAAGGTTTTGCGATTGTAAGCTATATCAATTACTTCATACTTTCTCTGACACTTGGCGATAGTTGATACTATAAAAGATTAAAAGCAGCATCTTCCAGAACGATTTTTTCCGCTTCGGTAGCTTATGTAATCCTCTTTCTAAATAAATAAAGATAAGCAAATCATTGAGGTTATACAAGTCTTAATTTCATAAAATTAAATAATAAATGTAGATTTTTCTATTATTGATTATTAATCATAGATTGATGAATTCGAATTTGTTGAAGGATATTTTTATTATTCAATGTACTAATACTACTTATGATTGCTGTACATTTTTAATAAAGGATAAACGTTTTGCGGGCGCACTGATTTCGTTAAGCAACAGGCGTAAACAGATGATCAACCTTTGAATTTATTTTGAGTATTAGTTGTAATCTGAAACATGAGTACCTTTCCTAATTTTTTTAAACTTTATGTTTCCCTCGATTATGTAGTTTAATGTGCATTTTGGGAATTGATTGTTTTCATTCAGCGTCTGTTCAAAATTCGTAAATATTTCACTAAAACGACAATTTTATCATCTTGACGGGACAGCAGGTCACTGATGCCATACTCTTTGCTGCATTGAAGAAGGGACCAAGTTAATGAGCTTATTTGTCATTTATACATTTATTCAAGCCTCTGTTGTAATAAAAAAATCGTTACTTCCAATTATGTTTAGATCATTACCTAAACGCAGTTGAACATCCATTTGTAGTGTATGCTCTATGTGCCTGTTGTAGTCGTACGGCAACACATTTCTCATTCAAATATCCCCCATGCTTTTACATAAATCCATATATTGTGATAATTTGTTCTGTAAACAAACCCTATTCCTCAAAACGGAAGATACGTTTATCTCAGAAATTCACCATCTCTGAGAAATTTTAAAAATAATTAGAGCCTTCAGTGTCGTGATTAACACTTAAATATCCACCAAAGAGAAAACAACTCCCGAAATCCACAGAACAAATGTAAATCCTAGGGTCTATTTGTTAAATGATTCGAATAAGTCGCAGAAATGCGTAGAAATGGCCGTTATTGGTTAATAGTATATTCACGCGGTATATTCAGACCAAGAAAGTGATGGTGCCATATGGCTATAGGGGGACTGAAAGGGATCAGAGGCTTTTATCGTAATATAACCTTAAGTAGTGAAATAATACTTCATTTTCAATCAGACCTGGAAATGACAATTCTCTTGCCATTCTCGTTCAGTTTGTACTCCTTGCCTTCTATTAAAAACGATCACACATTGTTTCTTTGCTTAGCGTTAAGTAGCCGTCGCGCACACAGTACGAAGTTACCTCGTCAGACCTCCTCGTCCCGACCTGGTGCGCTCAACTCACACAAAAACTGTCGTACGTTCGTGCCGTACTGCCCCAGAGCGGTCTTAGCGAAAGGAACGTAACGTTGGCCTCTAAAGGCGTCGAAAGTAATATTTTAGGTGCATAGGAAGTTTCCGAGTTACGTATCCATTTCCGAGTTACTTACATTTGGGTATCAAGAAGCGGTGTCTAAAATAAAAATCGTCAATTTTTTTATTGTCCAACTTGAGTTTAAAGTACATTTTCAATGTGTTTGAAAAACTAACTTGTTCGACGAATCCAATGGTTAAAGGAGGGGCGCGGAACTTGCTTCAAAGACTTTTTTTATTTTTTTAATTTGTTGCGTCTACAAATGACACGTCTCCAAGCCCCTTGGGGGGGGGGGGGGGCTTGGAGCGCTTTGCGCTTTCAGAATAATCCTCCGTTAATTACAGCGCTTAATTTCGGAGTAATCCTTCGTTAATATTAGTAGACGTACTCAACATATTGGATTTGTCGGTTCAGGACCGTGGGCTCCTAAACGACGATTTCCGGTCATTGGCCTCGTAATTTCGAAGTGTGTCAACGAGAAATGCCAGTATCTCTTTTCTCTCCTTTCACCTGCCCTTAAAAACAAACTTCATGCATCATGATACAATTGTTATAACTGATTCTGCCTGAACAATTGAAACGTTATTCACTATGCATATTCACATATCACTATATATTCTCTATATTATTCTCATATTCTCTATATTATTCTGATTATATATTCTCTATTTTATTCTCATTATATATTGACATCACGTTCCACTGTCAATTCGAGGAGCATGACAGCGAGAGATGCCAGTTAAAGCCTACGGTTGTTTTATAGTTATTTATGATGCGAGTGGTGTCATTGTATTTTACGAGTAAGAAATCTTGTGACACGATGCTGACTTCGAGCAAAATAAAATGAATTTTACGGTGTTTTTCACACTTTTTTTTACTGACTTTCATTTCATTCTTATTCAAGTATACAAATCGCTTAATGATACATTAAGGTCAGTTGTAGTTGATGTGGTCAGACGAAATTATTTTGTTTTATTTGTTGCAATCTCAGATTTTTTCTGAACACTTGAGCATCGTCTCACTTTTTATCACTAGTTATAAAAATTTCACATTTTAGCACGCCGCGCACACTGGCCCGAAAGAACAGCTTTTAGTAGTGGCTGTGTGAAACAATAATTCAGCTTACGTATGGCAAATTAAATATTAATTAATCAATTTAACTTGTCTTCCGCTTGTCAATAAAAGGGAAATATATTTCTGTGTGGGAAAAAGACTAGTTAAATACTGTGAAAATAATGTAAGCCTGATCTGAACTCGAAATGTCTTGGATATTCTACACACTCAGAGGATTAAATTTAATTCAGTCGTTTGGACGGTTCGTTAATTTGTCTTGTAGGAATCATTCTTCGAAGCTGACATTGTCGTATTTACTCACCCGCCGATTTTCTGCTGGTGTAGTCTCAGGAGGCTGTCTGCGAACTTTGTTGATTCACGTTGGATATCACCAAAACATTTTTCCGTAATCTTCGAAATGTTACACAATGCAGTCGGTCCCAAATATATTTTTGTCAACACAAAATCACAATTTCAACAAACTACATTCGCCAGAATTTCCTTCTCTCCGTCCGTCCTGCCGCTACATACACTGACTGTGTAAGAACTGCGGTAGTAGCGGTACTTTTATTTCCGCCATCGTGCGCCTCGAGCGATAAGATGTGGTAATAACTTTCCTTGTTTGTTCGGATCATTAAGGCCTCGCTATATCAGTGGAGTTGATTCTGGTCAGTGTCCCAATTATCTAGTATTTGTAAAGAGCCATATTCAAATAGGAACCTGCTTGCCAACTGCGTCATCTCCGCTAGTATTTTCTCATATACGTAGTAATTCACTAAACGTATTGTAATTCTGCAAAAAAATCGATGACGAGATTTTGATAGAAATACCCATTTTTAGACACGTTTTCAGTAGTTTAGGCACTATTGATGATACTAATTTAGTAGGGTCAAGTTTGTTTTCCAGAATAGATAATAGTACAAAGAAAAAAACGGAGAGGAAGAACTTCGAGAATTACTATTAAATGAGAAATGAAAGAAGAAAAAAACATTAAAATTTTCATTTGAATGTGTGCTAAAAAATTAATTGAAAATTAAATGGGGAAAGATCACTGCCACCTCTTGTGATGAAAACCTGCACTACTCTTATGGAAATAATGACCTTAGCAATTGACACATTCAGGAGCACTAATCAAGCGATCAATGAATCAATCCATAACCGAACCAGCAAGTCAATAAAAGAAAATAATTCAAATTGCCCATGGGAGGGAGGAACATGTTTCTGGGGATCACATTCATTGAACTCGCTTGTCAGTGTCCATTGACACCCTGCTGCAGTCTGTATCAGAATTAATAACTGAAATCTCTTTTCTTCATTATTTATTGAAACATCTGTTGATCATTGTTTTGTTTGTGGCTTGTTAACATAACAGTAGGTTGTTTACATCAGGATTTTTTTGTAATACAGAAAAGAAGTATCAACAAAAGCAAATTAATGAGAGAGAAAAAACTCAAAACCAATCCTAGTTTATGTTCCATGCTTTCAGGCACAACACCTTACGAGAGCTGTTGCCACATTGCTCAAATTCACCCCTGAAGAGGAACGACTGTTACGAGAGACACTGGAATGGAAAATGTCCTGGTTTGGAACTCGACCGTCCCTGGGAATTGGTCAAACCTCAAAAACAATACCTCCTAGCTGATAGTTTGTATAATTAGATAGTCTCCTTTGACTGACTACATTTGTTCACCACCATATTTATTTGTTCAAGAATTGCTTTCTGGTGGCTAATGATACGGCCACTAGTTAGCTGAATTGAGGAGATAATCTTATCAGTTTTAATACTGAGAAGTTATGAATACTATGATCTTTTTTGTTTTTTCATATTTTAAACACAATATTGAAGATGATTAGTTGTGGCCACATTTTATAGCTGATATTCAAATTCACAAAATTTGTGAATGTAAGAACTTTTGTATAGACTGAGAACAGTAGTGTATTCTTCATTAATAGAGGTTATTTCATTAGATAACCATTTTAGACCAGAATTCTAAAAATGTTTTCAGTTTTCACATATTTTGTTGGGAGGTGGATTTCGTATTTTTGAATGAAGATTAAATAACTATTGTAAAAAAGAGATAAAATTAATGATCATTTAAGTTGATTTGTATCCTGGCTTTTTATCTTCCCTATACTTTTGTGATAGAAACTTTGTGTTGTGTTGAATTTGTGTGACTGATAATTTTATTGTTAAACTTGCAACTTGCATTTGCATCAAATGGTTATTGTAAGAAAGACATATTTTTAATCCATAATTCTGTATAAACATTATATATTTATTTTTTGCCTTCTCGAAACACCTTCTTTCAACTTAAGTAATTTTTGTTGAAAATTTTGTATAATTACCTATTACTCCATATTCATACTTATTGATATCAAGTGAAACTTGTTTTCTAGGTTAGTATTTAAAAATTGCTTGCAAGAGTTCTTTAAAAAGTATATATAAAATAGATGTAAAAAATGAAGTAGGGTTTTGTTTTTTGTTAGCTTTTCAATTTTAATGATCTTGTTAAAGATTGTTCTGACTGCTATTCTGCTCATATTGCAATGGTTTGCAAATGGTGCCAAAGTTCTGTAAGCTTTCATTATTTCGTATATTGTTTCATATCTCGGGTTTCATGTCATTGCAGAGAAAGGATGTGTTCCAAATATCATTTGCATCCAACATAATTGTGTTGAGCATCACAAATTAAAATATCAGTGTACTTTGGAACAAAATGTTTTGATTGTACACCATACCCTTGTAATACTTTGTACATACTTTTACATTTCCCCTTTAGGGAGAATATTCTGTGAATATGTATTGTATTATCATGAAAATTAAAAGATCATTTAAGAAGAAATCTACAGTAAATGTTTTTTATTGCTCTTAAAACTGTCTCTTGCAGCAAAGTTGATTTTCTTCTTTGTATTAAATAAAAAGTACAACGTATATTTTTTAACACGTTACAAACCAGAAACCATCTGCAAAAAATGCATATCATTGATACCACAATGAAATATTTTTGATTGATATCCGGGATAGAGATGAACTTCAAAGTGAAAGTATGGTGGTCCCCAGTGGCAGTTTCTGAGAGAAGAGAAGGGAAGAATAAGCTCCTCACACGTTTCCTTCTTTTGAATGTAATTTCCAAATACAATATTCTTTGATGAAAGAAGGAAAATGTATATTTTTTAGTTCATAATTATCATAAATTGTCTTTGATCGAGTGTAAACAGTGTGCTTTTTAAGCGCAACAAAAACTCAAAATCGCTTAGAGGAGGAAATCTCAGTGTTTCCTCCTCGGGTAATAATGGCCCATATGCCCAACGCTGCAGCAGCAAGAAGAGGAAGAAATGTTTTTTAACACTTGGTTGCAAACCTACTATTTTACCATTTTTCCACGACCCGGGTCCAAAAGACTTGGTGTTTATTTGGGTGTGTTTAAAATAAATAATTTTTCTATGTATTTCAATGAACATAGATATTTATGTTGTCGAATATGATTTCTAGAATTAAGTCACAAATCTTTCTGAAATCAAAATACATACAAAAAATCATTTTGTATTTTAAATTTTCTAAAAACTTTTTCAGTATCTGCTGTTGTCACAAAACAAAATGCTGTGCTCCCTGCACATATGCTTGCTGCATTTGCAGCAGGTTGTCATAACTTTTTTATCTTTATATGATAGCATATACATCTTTTTTTCATTGTTCCATGTTGCTCTGTTTGATCAGAATTTCAAGTTTCTCTCTCACCCAAAAACGTTTCTATGTCCATTATTATGCTCCTTTGTAGGGATGCCATTGTTGATCTTTCATGTAGGGCTTCATCATATTCATTGACAACTCTTAGAAATAGATGCCTTTGTGGAAAATCTTTGCTTGCAAATTTGGATGTTGCCATTGATGAAGTACGAGGGCAAGTTAATAAGTCGCAAATGTGTGTGCCGTATTCCATTTGACATTTCGCGCGCACGTTTCACCAGCAATAGCTGCATATGTATGCTTGTCGTACGACATCTCGCAGGCACTCAGTCAGTCCGAGGCTGTTAGTGAGCGATGGCACACGAGTGTACACGAGAACAGTGTGCAATTGTGCGCTTTATGGGCCAGAGGACTGTCCACAGAAGAAGTGCATCGTGAAATGCGTCCCGTCTATGGTGACATGTTTCTCACGGAAAGCTGTGTTCAATTGGATCCAGAAGTTTAACCGTGGAAGGAAAAGCATCAGAGATGGGGAGCGTCCTGGTCGTCCCGCGGTGTCAACTGCAACCACATTGCAGCGTGTGGATCAACTCATCCGTAATGACCGGCGTGTGAAGATTGATGAAAGCGCGTGCCCTAGGCTGTTCACATGGAACATCGTGCATGAGCAGTTGCAGTTTCATAAAGTTTGTGCACGGTGGGTGCTCCGCCAGTTGACTGAGCAACACAAACTGAACAGAATAGGTCTGTCCTTGCAGCATCTCACTCTGTACTTAGAGGAAGGAGAGGACTTCATGGCACGCATTGTTACGGGGGACGAGTGTTGGGTTCACCACTTTCAACCAGAATCCAAACGTTCGTCTATGGAATGGAAACATACAGCCTCCCCAACAAGAAAAAAATGTCAAGACGATTCCATCGGCCTGTAAGGTTTTGGGACATGCGGGGAGTCATACTCCAGAAATTCCAGCCTCATGGTGAAACTGTGAATGCCGCGTCGTACTGCACCACTCTGCGGGAACTCCGACTGGCCATTCGCCGCAAGCGACCTGGACTCTTGTCAAAGGGTGTGATTCTTCTGGATGACAATGTCCGCTCTCACACAGCAAGACCAACACAGGAGCTGTAACGAACATTTCATTGGGAACGCTTGGAACATCCACCGTACAGCCCTGACTTAGCCCCCAGTGATTTTCATCTGTTTGGGCCCCTAAAAAATCATTTGGGTGGCCGTCATTTTGATACAGATGATGCCGTAATCTATGAAGTTACACGTTGGCTGCGACAGCGACCAAAGGATTTTTTTGCTGCTGGCTTTCAAGGACTTGTAATGAGATGGGATAAGTGCCTGAATGTACAGGGTGATTATGTGGAAAAGTGAAATAAATGTCAGATAGTTTCTTTGATTATTTTTGCCTCAATCCCGTTTTGCGACTTATTTATTGACTTGCCCTCGTTTAAGCGCATTCAAAGCAGTGATATCCATTATATTACACTAAAGGGCCATCAGCATGTTTGACATTTTCATGTGTAATTCTTTACTTTCTGATCCACGAGATCTACGCCTCCTTTAGTTTTATTATAAAATATTACAATTTCTGGTTTCCTCTTTATTGAACTCTCTTCGAGGATTTTGTTATAATGCATTGTATTTAGAAGTACAACACTTTCTTCTTCTTCTTCTTCTTGGGACATAGCTAACTAATGTCATGTCATTTTGAAAGTCAAATTTGGACAAGTAAAACATCAATTGCAACTTTGGATTTAACTTGTGCTAATATATCTCTCTTGTTCTCTCTCATTGCTTCTACCGGGTTAATCATTCATCTAAAAGGTAATGAGCGAGAGACGCACCTGTATAGTAGTTGCTATGTCTTTCTGAGGAGGCCCACCAATCTCTTCTGCCCACGTAAATCAATCCATCTATAGCATACCCTGAAGATGACTAACATCCAAAATATTTTAAACCATATTTTTCTGACTTATTTGGCATGTATGTCTTGAATTTATATCGTCCTCTGAAAGACACTAGTTCATCGATCGTGGCTTGCTCAGTTGTCACAAATACTTAGTGTCATTGTTGAATAAATACCTTCCTGAAAAATGATGACTGAGATGTGTTAATTCGGAGAGAAATTATGGTATAAATAGTATTACATATCCGTTACTAAAGGCGAGGAAGTACGTGCTGTACGTGTTTTAGCACAAGTTTTTTTAGTGGTTGCATTTTTGCAAAACTGACTGAACATCAGTATGGCGATGGCTCCTACTCCCCACCGTACTGATACAAAATTGCCATTTTCATAAAGAAATAAATCTTTAAATAAATTTCGCTGTGCACCGCGAATCGTTTTCTCGTGCTAATTGGTTTAATAGTTCTACCAGCTGCGTCAGGGCAAGAACTATTTGAAAGTTCACTGGTCATTCACTTGTGATAATGTTTTACGAAAACTATACCTGAATAGTACGTTTCTATCTTTCTATTCGCATGTGCTTGTTTAGTTTATATATTTAGCGTGTATTGATTATTGGTATTTTCGAAATAACAGGATTGCATGTATATCACCACGCAAAAAAACAAAACTGTCACCCACTGATTTACTTGCTCGTTTACCTACAGGTATGTATTGCTGCGGAAAAGCGATTTCGAGATCTCAAACGAAATAGAAGTGCGATTATACCGAAAAAGTGCCGTTGGTTGTATTTTATTTTACTATTTTCGAAACATCCGTGCATCTATCTTCCTGTCCGTTTTTCGCATGTAAACAATACTAGCACCTAAACTATTCATATCGACCTGGCACGACTCGAAGCTCCACGATTTTGAAAATATTTCTTTTAGTTGAGGAGTACTTCACAATGCCTCCCTTGGAGTACTCCAATTTTTTTGTTTAAATATCGTGCAAGGGTGGACTAAAATACAATTATAAAGGTTGTATAGGTCAGATTTTTACCATTAACTATTAAATTTTCGACAATTGCGATGGTTAATATTGGGTCCCCCTCGTACAACTATATAGTGTGTTTCAATAAGGACTTTACAATTTTGAATGCTCGTACTAACTCATTCGTACGATCAACAGACCTTTGCTTGGCGCCATCTTGAAGGGCAATAAATCAAGTTTTGACTCACGTAGTACTCTAGAAGAGATTTCCGGTATCCGTGGGTGGAAATACAGCGGCATCACAAGCGCTAGAAACAGATTCATAAAAGATTTACCGGTCTTGAGCTTGTCCCTGCCTTTATCGGCCCCGAGCGTGCTCACTGCGTTTTTAATTGTATATTTGTCACATCAGATTTTTTTCAGCTGTATTTTTAGAGGGATAAATGTGTATTAATATTTAGTTATCTTGAGTCCCATTGCCTTATCAAAAAAAAAGAGTCCCCATGACTTATGAATTTAGTTACTTGTGTTATTTGTTTCTTGACTGTTTAGTGCTATAAAGACATTGGAATTGATTCTACCTTTTATTAATTGTTGTTTTTAATTCTATGAATACTTTGTTTTATCTTTACTCCATTAATTAAAAAGTATTTTGTGCAGCAGAAAGTAAAGAAATTATTTTGATGTTATGTAGGGTTCCAAAAAGAGAGGAAGTAAGGATTCCAATTGTATTAAAATAATCCTTAACAATTTATTGAATACATAGTCTTTGTACTTGTAAATGCTTCAAGTAACTCTGGGCATTACTTTCACTTTAAAATGTTAATTTACATAACTTCATATGAACTATTAAATAGTGATGACCTGTTCACAAATGTAGACATGATACATTATATGTAGTAACTGAAGGTGGAATTATTACAGAGTTTATTTTTCTGAATGATTATCCATTTATTGTATTCCTCACAAGTTGTGCAGAACTGTTGTAGTTAATGAACTAGAAATTAAATAGTAATTTTTCCCTTGGCTATAGAAAATGGAAATATCAGTGTTAATTATAAACCCTGCTGTTGCATATCATTCTAGGGCATGGATAAATTCGTGCCTGAATCTGCTTAATATACAGTGGAATCTCATTAGCACATTTTTCAAGGGCGCAAAAGTGGGAAAACAATATTATCAAAAAATGCTCAATTTGTCATTTGTACATTTCCTTCTTCAGAACATTATAATAGGAAACAGAAATGAATTCACACTCAAATAACAACCAAATAATATCTAAATAAAACAGAATTATTCAGACACATGACTTAAGGGGGTAAATACAGCTAACAGGTCTCAAAAATTCGATTTTTTAAAAATAATTTTATATAAAAGTTCGGTGTTTTAGCTTGAATTTCGTGAAAGATTTGTTTTGATATCTTTCATAGTTTAGAAGATATGCGTATTTAAATAAAGCCTCGCGCGCTTGACAGCCCTTTAAAAGTCTTGGTCACGCCCCCCTGCCGTGTTATCGGAATAAGTTCTAGGTGGTCGCACTCTGGCATTTCAAAATTGGCGCAAAATCGTTATGAAGGTTTGTAGCAGTAGTTTCTCATACTAATTTTGCGGAATAGAGCCTTCGCTTGTTTACAGCAGCAATTTCTCATACTAGGATATTGCAGACATGTTTTTTCATCTGTTTTGTTTGTTTACTTCCTTGTGTGTGCTCGTGTGGTTGTTGTACTAGTTGTGTTTGGTTGTTTCTTGTGCGATGGGTAAAAGAAAAGCTTGTTATCGCCCTAAGAAGAGAGTTTTCCGTGGAAAAAAGGATAAAATGAAGAATATAAGTGACTTTCCTGAAGGAATAAGTGCTTCTGCGAGGAAACTACTGACGAATGAATGCAGGTCTACACCTCAAAGTGCAGATAAATATGGGAATATGATATTTAATGTAGATATTCTTTTTAATGAAATCAGGAAATGCCTCAGATGTGTGTGTGGTGGAAATATTGATATTTCTCTGGCTTCTGTTGGGTTAGGATGTAGTGTAAGTGTATGTTGTGAAAACTGTGAAGAAATTGGACGTTTCCAAAACAGTGTAATGTTAGGTGAAAAAAGTAGAGTGTATTCTATCAATAGACAAACAATATATGCAATGAGGTGCCTAGGACAAGGATTAGCTGGGACAAAAATGTTTTGTGCTCTCATGAACTTGCCTCCTCCAGTGAGAGAGACAACTTATAATATTATAGTGGATAAAATTCACAAGTCTACCAGAGACATAGCTGTCGATTCAATGGCAAAAGCTGCAGTTGAAGAAAGATACCTTGTA
The DNA here is from genome assembly GCA_011170035.1 of Teleogryllus occipitalis. Lineage (NCBI taxonomy): Eukaryota > Metazoa > Arthropoda > Insecta > Orthoptera > Gryllidae > Teleogryllus > Teleogryllus occipitalis. The sequence goes on along the minus strand of BLKR01003611.1, from coordinate 52,281 downwards.
GGCAGTGATGAGCTAACAGTATCCTGTGATGGATCATGGCTCACAAGAGGCCACACATCACAGTATGGTGTTGCTACTGTAATTGGCATCAAGACTGGGAAAATTTTGGATACGGAAGTTCTGTCATTGAACTGTAAATCATGTCAGTTCTGGCACAAGAAGAAAGGCACTGTTGAATATGCTGAGTGGCTAGAAAATCATGCTGATAACTGCAGCATTAATTATGAAGGTAGCTCAGGTAACATGGAAGTTGAAGGTATGAAAAATATTTTCATGCGATCAGTTAAAAAACATCATGTGAAATATACTAAATATATTGGTGATGGTGATGTAAAATCTTTCAAGGCCGTAGCTGATATGAAACCATATGGCCCAAATATTTGCATAGAAAAAATAGAATGTGTGGGTCACGTTCAGAAAAGAATGGGAACACGATTGAGGAAATTGAAACAAGATTGTAAAGGAAAGAAACTGTCTGATGGCAAAACAATATCAGGAAAAAACAGGCTTACTGATAGTGTTATTAGTACATTATCAACTTATTATGGCAATGCTATAAGAGAAAATAGCTCATCAGTTGATAATATGAAAAAGGCTGTCTGGGCCATTTGGTTTCATAAAGCTTCAACTGATGACAACCCAATGCATGATATGTGTCCAAAAGGCATTGATTCATGGTGTCCATACCAAAAGGCAAAAGAAACTAACATGTTACCTGGTTACAAGCATAAAAACAGCATTCCTATGGCAATTATGGAAATTATTAAACCTGTTTTTCAAGACTTATGCCACCCAAAGCTTTTGGAAAGATGTGTTGGTGGTCACACACAAAACGCAAATGAATCATTTCATTCAAAAATTTGGAAAGTGTGCCCAAAGACAAGTTTTTTTGGAAAAAGAATTGTTGAAATTGGTACATATGATGCTGTCATTACTTTCAATGATGGCATGACAGGGAGACTGAAAGTTCTGGAAAAACTGGGTGTGCCTTTGGGTAAAAACATGATGCAAGAATTTAAAAAAGTGGACCAAACAAGAATTCAGTCGAGTGAAAAAAAAACAATTCTTGCCACAAAAGAAGCAAGGAAGACCAGAAGAAGGCTCAGACTTGAAAACCAACAGCAGAAAATGGAAATTGAAGGAAATTCCTATGCTTCTGGTGCATATTAGGACACCAGATATCTTTCTCAGGTACTTTCCCATGTTACTGAAACTTTAAGATCAAATATCTTGAAACGTAGATTTTTCAAATGGTTTACAAGATAACTTTTTTTCTAATACATAGATTTTATTCAAATTTTCAGGAAATGTTTCTGGTATTGTCAACTACAGCCTGTATCAAAAAGAAGATTCTAATATTATTTTTAAGCCTGATTCCTTCATTTTTAAGTGCAAAATTTAAACCGAAATTGAAACATTTGTAAATAAATATGTTTTAAAAATAGATCAAACCATAAAATCATTAATATTTTATATACAACTTGTTCCTTAGATTATTTTCTTTTGTATTAAAATTGAATTTAACAAAATTTCAATGAAATTGGCTTTTTATGATGTAAACGGTGAGTATCTACAAATTAAACAGCAGACATTTTTAATAACAAATAAACATATTGTAAATAATTAAAAAATACCAGATATTTGTTTTTGTGTTAAACATATGCTATTATATCACAGTATAAAATTTAATGATTGAATTATTAGTAGTTAAAGAGTAATTAAATTTTAAAATTATCAAAATTTTCCACTGAGATAGCTGTATCTACCCCCTTAATTTATTTGGTTTACGATATTTTAATCGACCCCTTGAATATAGATTTAAACGGAATAAAATGTTGCACTTCAAATAATTTAAATTTTTAGGTGGATGTTATCTATGGTCATTTTTGTTTATTGTGGTGTGATTAAGTGACACCGCAAAAACGATATTTCAGTTCAAATGTTTCGGTAGATTTTTCTCTTGATAAATATTCTAAAACATGCTTTTTTTCTTTTGGTTGTTTAATAATATAAGAAGTTTTTAACGATAAGTCAGTTAACAAGAAATATGAAGGGGAAACATATTATTTTTAGGGTACTGTGTTATTTGCTCTATTTGACTCATTCTACTCATTTCTTTTGACTCATTCGACTCATTTTACAGAAGTATAACCACAATACTTCTAATATGGAGAAAGGAAAATATCAAAATATCATATAATTCCATTCATAAGCTTCAAAATACGAACTTCAATTAGCAGAAAATGTGAAAATGAGTTACAAGTATTTATTGAAGAGCCGGAGTTTTCAGTTTCGAGTTATTTATTTTCGTTAGTATGTTAATGCAAGTCCTGTGAAACTAGTACACAATTACCAATAGTACATCTTATAATCTTTAATTTTGTTGCAGCTCTCGAATAAAATTTTTCTTTATGTATTTAAATTTATAAGCTAAGAATCTCCAATTTATTAACATTTTCCTCTGATATCCTTCAAGCGAGCTACACAGACACAAGCCTCGTTTCTCGTGTGGAATTGCACTTGAGTGTAACTAGCATCCAGTGTGAATCTCTCGCCCGAATTGGGAACCTGTCACCCCGTCAGCGGCGAGCTTGGAGGGCCGAGGGACCGACGCCAGGCGTCGGAGCGCTTCTGGAAAATTCCGATTACGAGCGATATAGGCGCAGCCATAAATCATCGGGCGAAGCGCCTGGCCGAAGGCAGCCGCGGGCGTGGGCGTGGGCGGCGTGGGCGGCGGCGTGGGCGGCGAGGGCTGCGAGAGCAGCGGGGACGGCAGGGATGGCGGGAGCAGCGGGGTGGGCGTGGTTGGCGGACGCACGCGGGGCGGGCGGGGGCGGGCGGGGGCGGGCGGGGGCGGGCAGGGCGGGCGGGGCAGGCGGGGCGGGCGGGGGCGGGCGGGGCGGGGCGGGGGCGGGCGGGGGTGGGCGGGGGGCGGCGGGGGGTGGCGGGGACGGCTAGGGCGGCGGGGACGGCGAGGGCAGCGGGAGTAGCGGGGGTGGGCGCTGGCATGGGGGTGTAGCAGTGGCGCTGGGGGCGGGGGGGACGGGTGGGGGCGGGCGGGCGAGGGCAGGCGGGCGTAGGCGGGCGGGGTCGGGTGGGGTCGGGTGGGGTGAGCGGGGCGGGCGGGGCGAGCGGGACGGGCGGGGCGGGCGGGGCGGGCGGGGCGGGCGGGGCGGGCGGGGCGGGTGGGGCGGACGGGGCGGACGGGGCGGGCGCGGCGGGTGGGGGCGGGCGAAGGCGGGCAGGGGCCGCGGGGGCAGCGGGGGCGGGGCGCTAGAAGGCCGCGATGGATGACCACAGCCGTAGGGAACAATGCGGTGCAGCCACTGGGAGTTCGAACAGGCCACTCGACTTTTCAGGGCGTCTCTTCTTTTTTGCTCGTGTGCGCGCAACCCTTTTCCTGGAATGAATGCTTGTGTAGAGAGAAAGAGTTGCAATCAGGTGAAAGTGAATTTCGAGAGTTGAATGATATTACGTCTTTTGCGGCCCTGCTACTGGAAAACTCGATTTCTAATATGTATGTTTTCTTGTCTTGTATAAATAATCCCCCTAACCCTTATATGGATTTTCTTTTATTTCAATAGTGAGATGTCACCCTTAGAAATCTACTCATGGGTATGGGAAAAATGAATATAATGTCCGATACTGTCAGGGATTATCCTTCCTCATATGTAAGGGTTGGCGCATTTTATGTAAGAACCAGATCATTCCTTTATTTACCTAACATACTTACTTTACTATTTACTACTTACTATATACTTTTTTACCCAATTTACTTACTTCACTTATTTAACTATTAATACATTAGTAAGTTTACTAAATCCTTCAAAACATCACCTGGAGATACGTTTTTCCTTCAGCTTATTCCCACCTAAAATGTTTTTGCAATTTCAGTGCACCGATTCCACGTTTTGATGTCAAACTCCTAACTTCATTCGTTTACTCCACATTGAAAACATCTGAAACTTACATGGGTTGCAGTACCTTCGCGTAGAGTAACCATTTATGGTTGATATTTCCTAATAAATATTAGTTTTCTATCTCCTTCAGAGTAAAACCTTCCATTCCCTACGCATATTTCGAACCCTAAGTTTGTACACTGTACGTAGTTGTCGCCGCATCCGACATTGGGTGTTGAATGACACAACTTTCTTGTTGCCGTAAAGATATACTTCACAGTGCCAACAAAGGAACATATTGGAATACGTAAGCCATCGTCCGATGTTTTCCTTTCTCTCCTTCAAAAAAACATGTCTCGCTGGTAGTTCTCGTGTACTCCCTCCGACCTTTCAAGGACGTCTGTGTGACAAAGGGCTTATTGGTAAAAATGTGGTGTGAGATGTACCATATCTCCTAGTTGTCACCGGTAGCGGTAGCTCAGTGCATCAACTGATGTCACTGCAGCGCCTCTAACCGGGAGGTCCTAGGTTCGAGTCCTGACGGCGGCAGGATTTTCGACACTAGCTTTTCCAGCTAGGTCGAATTCAGCTGCTGTCTGGAGGGAATTCTAGCGCCCGCTCCCTGATCGGTGTTTTCGTGGTTTCTCCGATCAACCCCAGGCGAATGCCGGAGCAGTACCCTACCAAACGGGCCACGGACCGCGCGCGATCTGTCCTTCCTCTTCCTTGTCCTATCCTCTCCCCTTACACACACTTACACTAACATGCACTACACTACCATATTTCGGGAGACCGGTCGGGAGCTTAGAGCTTGTCCCGGCTGGGGCGGTGCCCCGCTGGTGGGAGAGTCCTGGTTAGGGGGTAACCCCACTAGCCGACGGTAGGTCGGCGCCGGATCTCGCCATCCAGCGGGGGAAGATCACCGCCATCTCCCGAGAAAAAAACATACACTACACTAACGGGACTAATGACCATAGCAGTTGACGCGCACGGAAACATGAATCAATCAATCCTAGTTGTCACTTCTGAAACACTATGGTACATTTGTCGGTGTCACTCATATGGACCAATTTATATGTTAGTTGTTTGACCGACATTGAATCTTTTTATCTACGTTGCATCCAAATGTATATTTTGCAAAGCGTTTATAAAATCAAATTTTACATTTTCACATGGCCCATGTTACGAGAATCGATGTCATTGTCAGATCAGTCCTGTCCTCCAAGCAGCGAGTTGTTGCGTAGAACATCCATCGTATTTTGAGGGGTGAGGTGCGCGCTATGGCCAGGAATTCGGGAGCACGATCTGGAGATTCCTCAAAACCGTCGTAAAAATCTAGACTCGGCAAATGTCTCTCAAAAGGTCTTGAAAGTTCAGAATGGAAGTTTGTCTTCGTGGATTGTAAAGAATGTTTATTGAATACTTCCACACCTCCAACAGCGTCAACACCAATAATTCGCTGTATGTGGCTGGGGAACAGTAGAATATTTCTGGAGAATTCTCGGGATTTTCAAGATCTGCTACATAGGTCCCACGAATGTCCACCGGTAAAGATAGCTCAGGGCCTTAACTGATGTTGCTGCAGTGTTTCTGACTGGAAGGTCCTGGGATTCGAGTCCTGACGCTGGCATGATTTTTGACACTAACTTGTCGAATTCAGCCGTTGTCTGGAGGAGAATCCTAACTGCTATATTCGGCAGTTTTATGAGGTTTCTCCGATCAGCACCAAGGGAATGCCGGAGCAGTATCCTAGCAAATGGGCATCGACCACCCGCGATCATTCCTTCCTCTTCCTAGTCCTATCCTCTCCGCATACATACACACACAAGAACTATCCAACCACTGATGTCAGAAATTTATTGCTTGTCCCGACTGGGGCGGTGTCACGACGATGAGAGATACTTGGTTGTGAAAAATCTCCTCAAAACAATGAAGATCGACGCTGGATCTCGCCATCCAGAGAAGGAAGATCACCGCCACCTCTGGCAAATTAAAAACATGAACTACACGTCTAATGACCTTAGCAGTTATCGTGCCCACAATCACTAATTAATCAACAATAATAATAGTGTCTAGACAGCAGTGTTATTAATATCGAAATTTCAGCACATGCAAGATTCCTCCACTTCTACCCGCCAGTTCGGAATCTCTCTGGTATAGCCCACAGGGCTCCCTCCGCCCTATACGAGCACCCACGCGAAATCCTGGGCTTGCCCAGCAATCGACGGCACAATGGCCGCCGGCACCGCTGCAGGCGGAGATTTGTGGCGGGATATTGTTTTTAAGCCCGCCTTCCCACCGCGCCGCGCCGGTCTCCCGGCAGGCACAGCGCTCCGCCCCCGCCCCGCCCCCGCCCCGCCCCCGCCCCGCCCCGCCCCGCCCCCGCCCCCGCCCCGCCCCCGCCCCGCCCCCGCCCAACCCCGCGCCCGCCCGCCCCCGCCCCCGCTGCCGCCCCCGCCGCGATGCTGCCGCTCAACAACTGCCTGCGCGCGGCGCGCCGGGCTTTGCGAGAAGGGCCGGCCGACGGCTGCGCGCTGTTTTTCCGCTGATGACTGATGCGCGTGGGCAGCTTTTCGAGATGAAGCTGCGGATGAAGGCTGATCATGATGTAGTGCCCTGTTAGTGCGGGTACGCAGGTGAATGCTGTAGTCGCTGTCATGTCTCCAAACATGTTTCCAACAAATAATTATAAAGATATTGGATAAAATATGTGGAAGATGCACCCTACAGGAGCCAGCTAAATGTTTAAATGTTTTGGGTATAATAAATGGTAGGTCCTAGTGAAGAATTTGTTGATTGAGAGACTGGAAATACGTTTCGTTGTTGAGTTGTGCTGTATAAATAAAGTTTTTTTTTTGAGAACCTTTTGAAAAATGTACTGATTATCGGTTTAATTACTCTTCGTTTATTTAAAGCAACACACGTAAGGTTAGTGTTCATTGATGAGTGGTCCCTGCATTGAGTTTGTCATATATTATGACTCTCCAGAGAGAGTCAACAATATTTCAACATAAAGTACATAGAAATGTGTTTGACATTCAGAATGGAAGTTTTGAAAAGTCCCAAGTGCACATTTTACTTAGTTATATTAGTAGAATGTATCATCGAACATTGAAATGTCCAATTTCTTGTGCTTATTCGTAATGCTTTATAATTTTCTGTACATACTATGTCGAAAACTGCTCTGTATATTTGATATTTTGATAATTGGACAAATTAATACAATTATCTAATATAATGCACTTCGAGTTTTATGAAAAAGTGTTGTTTAATCAAGGGAATAACGATAACTAAGCTCAATATTTAAATTATTTGCTGAAAATCAATTTTCTTATAGACTTTCAATGTGACAAACTTCTAAAGTTAAAAGTCGATATCTAAACTTTATGCTCTTTACCTTCGTGCATGAAATATTGAGTTATTTCTATGAGTGGTCATGATTATGGTATTTCATATTCCCTCTTTGTATCACTTTTTATCTTATGCCATTGCTCTCCTGAAATTCTACCGTGAGTATCAATTAGGATGAGAGACCGAATAATCGTTTATTCATACGCTTCGTCCTGACAGTGATTTGAGATCCATTATAATTCCATTAAGTGGATACGAAATGTCTGGGAAACTTTTAAAGAATCGATGTGCAATGCCTTGTTAAGTGCCTGGATCTTCGTTAAAGGCGTGGAGGATGGAATTGGAAAGAGGCAAGGGTTGGAGGTGGGGGAAAAGGAGGGAGAAAAGGGGTAGTGATAGTGGACGGGGGGAGGGGTCCTGCAACAGACGTCTCCGTTCACAAGGCTACACTGCAATGCGACGCTTTCAGCTGTATTAGCTCTCGTGAAAGAGCAGGTTTGAATCCTTGCTTGAAGATGCTGAAGAGATTGGAAAGACCTTGAGAACGTCACCCCATTTGTGCACCTTATTCTCCCCTTCTCTTTCTCTTATCTTCTTAACCCTATCTTATTGTTTTTGACTTCTGATATATAATTTTAATTTTTATCATACATGTACTGCATTGCCGATTTTCTTTGAAGGAATAATTTTAAAAATTATTTCTTTGCGCTTTCTACTGTTTTGTACATGGAATTTTTACTTTGCGACTTTGATGACCCTTTTCTATTTAACCCTTCTTCTCGTTTTTATTTCTTAATTTACCAGAGTATTTTGACGTATTCTCTTCATGTCATTTCCTGCTACTCTCATGCTTTACCCTGATGTGGACTTCGGTATTGTACTCTCTTTTTGCCGATCTGTTCCTATACAGGTTGTGTCTTCGATTCCCTCGCATTCGAATTTTCAATTCATCACATTATAATGAGTCTCTAACAGTCTTGCAAAGCCTTGTTTATGTCTTGCACACAATTTAATTGACCTTCGTTTCCTTCTGTTTATATTTATTTGTAAATATTCAAAGGATATTCGGTTTTCACCTCACAAAGTTTTTCCGTCATTTTCGGCGTGTATCTCAGACATCATTAATTGATTTTTTCGTGTTTTCGGGCGCGCCAACTGCTTAGATCATTAGTCCCGTTACTGTAGTGCATTTTTTTCTCGGGAAATGGCGGTGATCGTCCCTCACTAGATGGCGAGATCCGACGCTCACCTACTGTCGGCTATTGGGGTTTTCCCCTAACCAGGACTCTCCCATCAGCGGGACACCGCCCCAGCCGCTCCCGACCGGTCTCCCGGAATATGTAGTAGTGTTGTGCATGTTAGTGTATGTGTGTGTGTGTGTGTGTGTGTGTGTGTGTAAGGGCAGAGGATAAGACAAGGGAAAGAAAAGACAGATCGCGCTCGGTCCGTGGCCCGTTTGGTAGGGTACTGCTCCGGCATTCGCCTTGTGTTGATCGGAGAAACCACGGAACACTACCGATCAGAGCAGCCAGTCGCTAAAATTCTCCTCCAGACAGCGACTGAATTTGACCTAGCTGAAAAGCTAGTGCCGAAAATCCTGCCGCCGTCAGAACTCGAATCTAGGACCCCCCGGTCAGAGGCGCTGCAGTGACATCAGTTGATGCCCTGAGCTACCGCTCCCGGTCAGTACATCATCTTTCGCCATCTACCTTTCCCCTTGTTTCCATCGTTGCTTTTCGTATATTCTCTTTGCCGGGCCGCTAGGTTCCTTCCCTTCAGCATCCGTCCGTCGGATCTCATCAGCGCAGCCTCTGTTTGCTCGGCCCTTCCCCTCCGCAGATTCGCTGCCGGCCCTATCACCTTAAGTGCTGTTACGTCGCGAGGGGCTTATGAAGCATTCAGGAGCCCCTGGAGCTCGGGGGCAGCCGGGTGTGCTCGGCGAAAGGGAGTGGCTGTAACTTTCCGCTTGGGAACTCCTCAAGGTCCTGTTTTCTGTCCTGCCTTCTTCCCGCAGACAACTTCCTGCATGATACTTTTCTGGGGCTGTGAGAAACAGATTCTCAATTGGGCTACTGCGATTTGTCACCGGAACTAGCTGCTGATGTTTGTTGGACTATAACGAACTAATTACTTCAATGTGCACGAAGATCGGATCTTTCTGGAAACGTACCTTCTTGTTCTAGCACACCTCAACGAGATGTATGCGTTTCCTACATTAAATTCGTGAAGAAATATTCCCTTAACCAAATGTATGCTTTGGAGGTCTATCACTTCTATTTTCTTCTAGATCATTAGTTTTTTCAATAAAATTTACATACTCAAATCAGACGTAAAAGTTACAGAAGAATGTCTCCTTTTTATTAAAACAGTGTTTTGCTAGGCAACTTATCATATTGGCATACGTAGTAAAGAACGACAATTTAAAAAAATTATTGCCAAAACTAAGACGTTTATTTTTTACTTTTCCGTAAATTTGGTAAACAATGAAAACGATTACAATTACCTTCTTTGTCATATATTTCTCCATTTATATTCGTCTCACGCTATCTTTTTTGATTTTATTTTTCAAGCTCAAAGACAAATAAATACAAAAAAAAATAGAAAAATATTAAATTCGTTCCAACAATTTTCCGCATTCTCCAGAGTCTGAAGAAAGAGAATCCCTTGAAACTTAAGCACCATTCGCATGCTCAAGCAAGAAACTAATTCCATCCTGCAAGTACCAAGAGAATCCTCCACCATTTTTGAGAGGCAATTTTGTAGTTGTAGTTTAGTTGGGCCTCCGCGAGGCGCGTTTCTTTGCCTGAGAGGCTCCCGACCGACCGAAATGAGCGAGTGGAGGGACGTAGGCGGCCAGAGGTGGAACCCGTGCACAGACCGCCCCTTAATAGTATTATCACCGCGTTAGCGTATGCTCTTCGAATTATCAACTCTGTACTAAAGTTGTTCTTCAAAACCTGTCTTAGCAGTATGCTCACAATAGCTATAACGGAAATAAGATGATGAAAAATTGCACTCAATTTTGATTTTCAAATTTAATGCAACATATGAATTGTACATGATAACGTTTCTCCCCCACATTATTATAACTAGAACCACGTTTGTACTCCTGTAGGAAAAAAGGGGATTTTTAGATTTAATTGTTGTTCATCATTATTCAAAAGAACCCTTAAAAATATGTGAGAGTTTTTATTGCAAAACTAAACGAGACAATATTTTTCCAAACTACTTTTTCAATGCCTAATGAGTTAATTAATATAATACTTTAAACTCTTATTTAAGGAGAATGTCGTATACGTATCTAAATTATAAGACTTGTAAGCTATGGTGTTTTGTCTAAAATTACTAAAGTATAAAAATAAAATTCATATCACACAAAGTCTGTCTCTCCCACCCTATTTTTATGACATTCGTTTTACAATTTTTAATTAATTTCACGTAGACATGGATATTCGCTTCTCACACTAATAATAACGCATTACATTTTCATTGCATGACGACAAAAAGTGCGTCACTGGGTCGCTTCGAAATTTGAGCGCAGCCTCCCCTCAGCGATGCCGCACGCAGCGGTGCTTTTTATTCCGTGGGCGGGCGCTCATAGAATTAAGCGCAGCGGCGGACGCGTCCACGGAAGCCGTGCCGCCTCCGCCGCCTCCCACGCCGCCAACTCCGCTGCCGTCAGTACCACCGCCTACCCCCGCCGTGCCTCCACTGTCCGCGGTCGCCGCCGCTGCCCCGGTCTCCGTCGGTCCGAAAATGCCCCCGCCCCACCCCCTCCCTCGCCGTCAACATGGCCGACTCTGTCTCCGCCTCCCCCTCCCCCGCCACCTCTGCCACCGCTACTACCCCACCGTCTCCACTACTCCCCACTACTCCCCACCGTCTTTGCATTCACCGTACACGGTGGCCACCGTTGCCTCGGTCTCACCTCCGGTACCCGCCCTCACCCCACCCCTTCCCCCGCCATCACCAATACCCCTTCTGCCCGCCATCACCAATACCCCCCCCGCCCCTGCCACTACTGTCGTCACTACTTCCGTCTACCCCCCGTTCCTTGCATTCTCCGTCCGCGGACACTGCCACCACCCTATCCCAGACTCTTCCGCCCCGGTATTCATCCCCGCCCCCTCCCCACCATCACCACCGCCCACATTGACGCCGCCTCCTCCACCCCCACCACTGCTGCCTACCCCCGTCCTTGCATTCACCGTCCGCCGACGCTGCCGTTGCCCCCGCTGCGGTCTCTGCCACCTCGATATCCACCTCCGTCTGTAGGGTTTCTGTGCTTTCGTATTGTTCGCAATTTCTTAACAATAACATCACGTAGATTTTTTTAAATACTTTATTTCAATTCCTTGTCTTACACAAACATTCACTGTCTCTCGTTATCAGCTTGAGCATTGCTATTGTAGCAAACAAACATATGAGGAACAATATTCATCATTTTATATATTTACGAAACGTTAATAAATATGTGAAGTAAACATGAAATAGTATACGAAACGTTACACGCCCCCCGTCACGTCCTACAGGTCCGACAGGTTTTGTCACTATCTCCGTCTCCCCGCCATCGCCATCGCCATCGCCATCGCCATCGTCATCGCCGGTCGCCGTCGCCCCCACCGTCGCCCCCACCGTCGCCCCCACCGTCGCCCCCACCGTCGCCCCCACCGTCACCTCCGCCTGGCGCTCGACGCTCGGTGCGCATACATTATTCAGGGGCGCGGCTCCGGAATCTCCGCTCTGCCGCCCGTGCGCCACTGAACGTTGCACGCATGCACCGCGCGTCCCCCCTCCCCCGCTCCGCCCCGCCCCCACCCCACGCGCACGCAGCTCCGCGACGGACCGCCTCCACTTGCCTCCGGTCTGTATCGCCTCCGAAGCCGGCGACCTGTGGTGTGGTGGTCAACTCGCTTTTCACCTCTGGGTACTGGAATTACAACTCCGGTCGGTTCATATGAAGCTTGAGGTGATGGGGAATTTGTGGCACGTTTCCTTGGAGTCTCTCGTGTTTTACGAGGCTTTCAGTCCATAGGCATGCCTATGATTTCATAATATTCGCCAACAAACCAAAATCAATTATTCCATGGATGGATGTAAAGCGTAGATACCCGTAATTTCGATGTGCATCGTAATGTATATACCGTATATATTTATTGTAGATAACAGTCTTCGGCTTTTCTGTCAACCCATACTTTTTATGGTTTTCTGTTAATCTACACCTCACTACCGTTCCTTTGGTTGCTTGTTTATCTATACCTCTTCACAGTTTCCGAGCCTTTCTGAGTGTGGCACTCACAGAATCCCAGTCCCACCAGGCAATTAGCAATGTTTTATATTCCATGATTTATAACTTCCATGACTCTTAGTGTCTTCTGTGGATTATGTTGTCATTTATGTGTATATCTTTCTCGCTTCTCTTCAAAATTTTTGCCTTCCTGGCGAACCGTCTCTCAAACAACGGTCGTTCTTCCTCTCTCCTCACGTCATTGCATTTGCTCTGCTTCTCTTCCCTCCAAAGTCTGTGTCTCTCTTTGTTTATGACTCTTCGCCACCTCTCTTTACCGTCTACTCAGACCGTTGTGTGCGTTCTGGCAACTTTATCTGCCTGATTTACCCTTCTCAGTCTCTACTTAATATTATCTTCATTTTCTGATCTGTTCATTCTGCATTCCTTCTCCCTACTCCATTATATTGAAATAACTCCCAATGCACCGTATCAATGAATATCTCTTATTAACGCTCATAATGCATCTCCTCCTTGCTACCCTGTCGTGTTTTCTTCCCCCTGTCTTCATTTTCTTATCAATTTCGTTATCTATTTTTTCATCGCTCTTCCAATACTCTTTCTCCCTCATTTCGTTAATCTGTTCATCCTGCCCTGCTCATCCTCCCCTGTTTTTCCTCTTTACTCTCCACCTTCTCTCTTTCATAGTTTACTTTGATTTCTTTTTTACTCCACTACTTCCTTCCCTGCCTCAATTTTTTGCTAAATTTTCTTTTGTTTATCCTCGTCCATTTTCCTCTCCCTTAAAATCTCCCTCCTGTCCGATCTCACTGCTCTAATTCTCCCTTCTGCTCTATCGTTATTGTCTCCGACATTCTCTTGCTCTCTCGCCCATAACTCTCTCCATCCATCGAGGGTAATTGTTCTGTTAACCGTTCGGTGATTAGTAAGGGCGTACATCACTCTATATCGTTTCGCTTGTCTCGTTTACCCGAACCAATAGGGTTTAAATTATCCCTCAAAACTAACTACTGTACAGCTGAAGCTCCGAATATCCACTTCGACTGAGAAGTCTTGTGTTCTTGCGTGTCTTTTCTGATACTTGCTAATACATTTTGCTTCCTATCTTACGTTCTTTTATATAATTATTCTAATGTCTTCTGATGATTCATTCTTTCTGCTTCAATGCGTAATTTGTAATCTACTCCAATCGTAAGAATTGAATTCCTGGAAATTGAATTTCTTCTTCAATGTTTCCCAAACCTCAACATTAGTTGGGAGAGGTACTTCATGCAAGCATTCGTTCAAACATCTATTATTTTTGTTGGTTTTCAATATCTTATGTTTTGAAACGATGAGCAAAATTATTTCAAAAGTAATCAGTAAATTGTATTTCGTGTAACTGTTTAGAAATCATTTCTTTTAAATTTAAAGTACAATGTTTCGCGAACTAATTGTTCGCATTATCAGGCACATACATTGATGCGAAGAATTAGTTCGTGAAACGTTGTACTTTAAATATAAAGCATTATTTTATAAAATTAAATGAAATACAATCTACTGGTTATTTATTAAATAACTTTACTGATTGTCTTAAAACCTAAGATATTGAAAATCAGAATTTATTAACAGACAATCGACATAACAAGTAAAAAAAAAATACAGTTTTTGTTTCGAGTCTGAAAGCACAGCGCTATATCGTGCACGAAGAACTTTCCAAATGGCAGCCAATTGTTTTCGACGGCACATATTCATTGGCGCTCCCCCTCAGCGATTCAGCGAATGCCTCCGGCGGCGGCGTTACTGCGCCGGATCCTCTGGCGCGCCAGAGAGGGTTCGCTCGGCTAATTAAACACAATGGCCGCCACACGGCCCCGCCGTAGCCTCCTTCCTGGCCTTGCAGGCGCTCCCGCCCCGCCGCCACGCCCCCTCCTACCTGCCTCCGCCTACGCCGCATCTGGCGCGGTCCCGCCCGCGCTCATCCTCTCCCCCGTTCTCCGATGCCGCTACCGCCTCCCCCATCCCCGTTCTCACCAGCATCCGCCACTGCTAACGCCAATACTGTGGCAGTGCCCGCCCCTACACTCTACGCCGCCGTTTCCGCCTCAGTTTCCGGTTTCAGCGCCTCACTTCCGCCCCCTTTCTCTTTCCCATCCACACCCACATCCAAGCCTCCGGAGGTGAATACCGGGGCAGTACCTTAGTGAACGGGCCACGGACCGCGCGCGATCTTTCCGTCCTCTTCCTTGTCCTATCCTCTCCCCTTACACACACACACACACACACACACTAACATGCACTACCACATATCCCGGGAGACCGGTCAGAAGCTTAGAGCTTGTCCTGGCTGGGGCGGTGCCCCGCTGGTGGGAGAGTCTTGGTTAGGAGGAAACCCCGCTCGCCGACGGTAGGTCGGCGCCGGATCTCACCATCCAGCGGGGGAAGATCCCCGACATCTCCTGAAGGACAAATGCACTACACTTACGGGACTAATGACCGAAGCTGTTGACGCACTAATGAACGAGCACTAACCAACAAACACGAATCACTAACCAACCAATTCATGCCTCCGAGTCCAGACCACGTCCACGAATCCACACGAATCCCAAGACCGAATCCACCGCTCCACCCGCCTCTGATCACAACCCTTCTCTGTCTCTTCCCCCGTTCCTGTTCCCATCCCCAGCTCGTCCCCGCCTATGAATCCGCCTCCGACACAGCCACCGCCACCACCAACCCCGTGCGGTCTTGCGCTGTCGCTTCCACTCCCGACGAAGTAGCATTGCAACTTTCGGAGAGTTGCACCAGTATTGCGACGAACCGGGACGCGCCGACGCGCGGAAGTTTCGCGGCGGCGGCGGCGAAGGCGGAGGCAGCGATGGCATCGGCGGGGCTAAAAGCTGTGTCGGGGGCCTGGGAGTGCAACCTACTCAGCGATAGCGACGGGAGCGTGTACGCGCCTAGCGGTGCAGTGTCAGTCGTAACCAAACTTTCGGAACGGAACCGAGGTTTTGATGGAAACGGCAGCAACTGCGTGGTAATGCCGCGGGAGGAGCCCTAACAGCCGAAGCACGCGCTGCTAGACGAGTCGCAGTTGTTCGCTGCGAATGAAACCTGCGCTCGCCAGCTGCCAACTTGGAGCCGCTCGGAACTTCGCAACGCGTCGCTGGATCCGAGCGCTTCTTCCCCAATTTGCCTTCAGGGCTGCAAGTTTGGGCGCGCCCTTTTCGTTTCCATGTATAAGGAAGACAAATCAAGCACTCTACCTGGACTGAATGCCGTTTCAACTCCTTCTCTTCATGCAACATATTCCTATATTTTTTTGTTTCAAATTATTTGCGCGATTTCCTTCGCATTATTTTCATTATAGCTTGCTGTGTTTGCTGCGTTTATTCTGCCCCCAGGCATTGATAATTATCTTAATATGTGTTGAAAGCTTTTTAATTGGTTACTTTGTACATGCGCATTTACTGTATTAACATTGAAAATATATTATGGTGTATCAGTTGAGTTATACAAAATTTTAAATATTTATAGGACGTTCAGTAGTTTTAGTTACGATATAATACATTTTTATTGTCGTTAACAATGCGTTCACTCCCAGCCAACCACTGAGGAGCTTTAAAGTTATAGTGGTGAGTTTTATTTTGATAAACGGCTTATGAGTTACCGAAATTAAGAAAAAAAAGAGAGAAAATAAGTAATTATTTCCTTTTAGTCTGCTAACGAGATATTGCATCAATTAGAAAGTGAGAAGGATACACCTTTATTTAACATGATTACGATAAATGATTTATTCAATAACTACTATGTGTTTATTCGTTGAAGCAAATTCGTCGCAATGTCCTCATCGAAACTCGCCAATAATTACAATACAATTACAGAATGGAAAACAAATTTACCGAAAGTTGATGTAAATTTTATAAACTTCACAGCTAAGAAGGTCTTTCTTCAGTTCGCAGTTAGCAGAAACCGCGATGCCTTCTGATGGTCTCTTGAGCCGGATGCCGGAGTCTGCTGCCGGGCTCCGGCCCGGGCCCGCTCCCCGGTTCGTTTGCGCGGGCGGTGGGGGCGGTAGGGCGCGGGTGCGATAAGCCCAGTTCGTTAGCCCCCGGCCCGAGACAAAAAGCGCTCCTTGAGCCCCCACCCCTTCCGCCCCGCTGCTAATCAGCTCTCGCTCTCAGCCGTGCCCTCCCTGGAGAACGGCCGCGGCCGCCAACGCTGGCCGTATTGGCGCTTGGACTCGCGTTAAATATTCTCATAATAAAATGACGCCGTGCTCGGAATGGTGAGGATGTTAAATGTTTGATAAAAAAGTAACGAATGATTCTATCATGAAAGTCATTTTATTCACAGCTCCGTCATATCTATCCGTTTGAGATATGCTGGACGGTAACATGTGTTGCGGGTTGCATGTCTCATGCTTCCTAGAGCTTTTTTCTTTGTAACTTTTTTCTTTTTTTCTTTTTTCGTTTTTTCTTTTTCCTCCTTTATTTGTTAAATATGTCTGATGCAGTTCTGAAGTTACATCCAACAGTTCCATCCATAGACAATTTTGGGACAATGCTTTCTTACGAATGTTATAAGACTGGCATCGTAGCTTTGCGTATTGCTGTTTAGGCGAAATCAAGTAGAGCGTATGAACTGACAAACGGAATGGCATACGCGTAGTATTTTCGGAGCGAACACTTTGTTTTCTTGATGTCACTACCGTACTTGTGAGTTTAAACATAAATTTTGTTATTATCAAATGTCACCAAATTTTCCCAATCAGATGCAACGCATAGAGAAATTGGAATATATTTTAAAGATAAAAATATTTAGACATTTTAAAATGCTAAAGAAAAATATTAACACTAAAATGCCAGGCTTACCAATACTCCCTAGAATGCCCAGTGAACTCAACTCCGAGCCTTCAACGATACTTCTTAAAGAAAATATTGCAAACAATATTTATCTGAGTTACTATATAAGTATTAAAAATTATAATTTAGTGTACAATAAAAGTATTATGCCAAAACTAATTTATTTTATACATTTATTACCATTTCTGTTTTGCGGAATGGAAGTTAAAGAAACATCTTGAATGGAGTGCGTAATTAAATGGACAGTATATGAACACGATAAGTTAATTTAGTAATCTATAAATATTGTTTTTAACAATAATGAAAAAAGTTATCAATGTTTTATTTTAACTAATACCAGTTAAAATGTGTGACAGTAGCACAAAATAGATATTTCTGATGATTTAGTGATATATTTGATACCGCCAAAAAACAATTCATGACTTTGCATGTATTGAACAAGAAGGCTAGAAAAACAAGCTAATTCGGAGAAATGCACACGTTCTTCTTCAGAAAATATCTGAAATATTAGGAGAGTCATTTAAAAGTTTTGAACTTTGAAATATATGAAATACAGCTACAGGTTGGGGACCATACACAAGAAGTCGAAAGGACGCTTCCCTGCCGTAAAAGGTAAATTCGACTATTTTTCATGAAATATATTTTTTACACGATTCCATTTTTAACACACTATAAATGAGTGAAAATGATGATGAATAAATGTTCATTAACTAATCAATAACATTTACAGAATGGTTTATTAATTACCTGCCCCGAGATGTCACCATCCGTATCAGTCGAGGTTCCTTGAAATTCTATTCACATTTTAAGATTAAATAAATATAAATAACCGATATTGAGTTTAATTTTGCTGGATTAAAAGACCAAATTAACGAGACGAATATTCTAAAATGAAACTGTTATCAATTTGGAATGTGAGATTCTACCGAAATAGCTGCTAGCGTGATAAGGATTCCTGATTGAAATCGGACATTACTTTTCACAAAAAAAAAAAAAAAGAATTAGGAAGTATATTTTACATCCTTCCCGCGTTCCCTTACGGAGTGGGGGATTCATACTCTATCAAACGATCGTGTTTTGGCTCATGGCAACGCTTTGCAGTTGCTCCCCCTGACCCGTTCCGCAATGGTTCATTCCGCGACCCGTTTACAGATAGCATGTCTGAAGCACGAACCGTTTCTAGTGTGGAAACCCTTCTAATTTATTCCCTTTTGTTATCTTTTTACTTCGCGCTTTGGGAGTTCACGGGTCAAAGAACTCTTAAAGATTATGCGCGGTTATCGCAATTACTGTCAGATATCTGGAATTCATTCGTACGTCGCTTTTACTCCTTCTCTAATTTCCTTTTAACATTTGTTAGAAAAAAGTGTGTTTGATATAGTATATTGTATTTGGTTTGAGTAGAACATGTTGATCATAAGTAGCTTTGAATAAAAAAGTACCTACACAATGAATTATTTACTGAGATTAAACATATTCTATCGTTATATTCTTGTTTTAATCATGAATACTGCTCTGTGTAAACATATTTTGTGGTAATAAAATTCCCAAATTGGACAATACAGTTCAAAACTAATCGAGAACTAGCGTAGTTTTGATTTCAGGTTACCTATGAAATTCATGAATACTAATGTCGTGAACATGATATCTTTTGAGTCCTTATCGAAGCATGTAAAGCAAGTCTTGGAAGTTCCTAGGCAGGGAGTAATCATGACTTGCGACGGTAAGCGGCTGTAGAAAACCAAGGTAGAAAGTTGCAAACACATGCAATCTGGTAGCTTCGACCCAAGCCCAGGGCTCACGGGCTAGACCACAATATATGTGCGCAATGCGCCCCGAAATTATCTCGAGCATAAATGGTTTAATCGGTGTACATTCCAGTGTTTTTATTTGTGGACGGTGGAACCTCAATATAAAAGTAATTTACGCGCCAAGAGCGTTGTAAGGGTTTTAATGATCGAGCAACGACAAAAAGCTCGAGGGCATCGGTCCTGAGGGGATTTTATCACCCGAGATCATTACAACTAGTTAACGTCAGTAGTACATAAATGATTTATATTTTCCTTAATTTTAATGATCCAGATTTACGTATATACTAATTAACTGTATGTTAACTTAACTCGGTTTGTCTTTTCATATTTCTCTCCATAATTATCTTTTATAATTCTCTCTCTTAATTCCAATCATTAGAGAACATGAAGCATGATTCAGCAGTTATCATATTTCCCTGGTAACCACGATCCTCTAGATTCAAGTAAGTTATGCAGTGTATATCAAACTCCACATTGAAGGCAATAAGGTACTAGTCAAAAGTAATGTATCAATATTTCTTCTTGATTGTCAATATATGTTTACAAATAAAAGTATCCAAAGTTTTCGTGAATGTGGTATCAACTGAGTGAGAGTGAGGTATTTCATAATGTTTCCTTGAATGTTCTGCTGCAGAGATAATTCAATGGGTTAGCGTTCCCTTACTAAGTTCAGCACCTGGTGATGTAACAAAACGAGTTACGAAACCTTGTGCAATTGCTGAAATAAATGATTGTCATAAAACACTTTGGATACTTTTATTTGTAAAAGTAATGTATATTTTTATAATATATTCGTCTGTTAAAGGTTGCAAGATACAAGGTTTCCGAACCCTGTATCATTGAAATGTTGCTCGCAGGATTAGGCAACATTTCGGTCGCCATCCTGTGGCTTCCTTTGGGCCATGAACGCGCGACCGCAACTGCCGGGGAGGACGCGGCGGGGAGAACTGGGACAGAGCGGTGGAGAGTTGGCGGAATGGACGACCATTATTTGCAACGTTTCATTAGACAGCGACTGTTTATAGCGCGTAATTAGACACACAGGAGCAGTCCCTTTGCTCTTCTCCCATCGTATCACCCCTCGCCGCCCCCTCCCCGCTTCCCATCCCCGCTCCATCCAACTCTCGGTTCTCCTTTCCCCCTCCTTCCTCGTCCTGGAACTCGTCCCTCTTCCCTCCTCGCGGTTAGCGTCCCTTTCTGTTCCCGTCAACGTGTCCCTCCCCGCTCCCAGATACTATCACCCACATTCCCCGCATTTGCCTCAATCCCTTCCTCACTTCCATACCCTTTGCGTTCCAGATTCTCTCCCGCATCTCGTTTGCATTTGTGCTTCTATCCGCGCTCCTCTCCCCGCTTCTATCTTCCTGTTGTATTCCCTCTCATTTCACCGTCCCCGCTCCTTTCTTTGCTGTACTCTTCACTTCCTTTTCCTCTGTCTCTCCGCTGTCCTACTGGGTGTGGTCTCCCTGCTGCCTTCCCCGCTACCCTCCCTGCTCCCTCCTCAATCCCCTCACCCCTACACGCCTGCCCTGCGCTGAGGCTTATAGCAGAGTTCTAAGAGACTCTGCGGTCGCCACCACGCAACGACACACGCCGAACATTTGGTGGTCCTCACTTCAGCTTTATATCTTCACTTTCTGACGATGTCGTTGGCGAATATGAAGTCATTTTATAAATCCCGTTGATGAGTCCAACAGATCCCATTTTTCTATCAAATATGCAAGTTTGAAGTGTTGAAATATATGACAAGTAAATAAGGCAATTCATTGAGCAACTCATTATACTTGTCATAATGTATTACATAATTAAGCAACTCACACTCCATGTAATGAATATTTTAAAAACGTATGTTGAAATTTAATTATCTAAACATAGCCGTATTGTGTATTTATAAACAGTCAAAAAAATTGTTGGTAAAAATTTTGGGAATTTCACGTAATAATTTGTCTGTCTATAAATGTATACAGGACCATGTTCACATATTATATTTAACAATAAAACAGTCATAACAAAATAAATAAACTATAATTTATTGATGACTGTTAAGCATTGTTTTTAGCAATATGCAAAGGCATGACTTAAACCAGAAAAATGCAATTAATACTTTTTAAAATTTTCACAACTTTCTTAGCAAGAAAGGTTTGTGATGATAGATTTATAAATGTTTATTAAATAATTTTTCTACACATTTCAGAAAAAAATAATTGTAATCGTAGATACTGATGCTTCTCACTATTTTCTAATTTGATGAGCCAGTCTCTTAGAATGGTCTGGAATATTGTGAACCTCTGAAGCCAACAGTATTGCAACTCATTGTAGTAATTCTTCTTGACGCAGGTATTAGTAATTTCCCGATAGTGTAAGCCTCGCCTTCAATATTCAATAAAATAATTTTTGTCTGACAGCACTCTTATCCCCAGGGAACTCCCATCAGGTGTAGTATTAACAGTTTTTGTTCTGCGCGAGCAGTAAAATAAATTGGCCGGCAGCAGGCGATTCGCAGCCAGAAAAATTAGCTTGGAGCAAATTCCCGAAGCAGAAATAGCGGTAAAGAGCGTTAACAACATAAACGCGTCCCATTGAGGAAGCCTTAAACAGTCGATGCCGCCGCTTCGAGAAGGGGCTTCTCGCCAGGATTAATTAAAAATTGAATGGAATCGCCCGCTACCGCACCGCTGTTACACTCTTATTACCTGTGCCCGCACTCTCTTCCCGCTACCCGTCCCCGCTACCCGTCCCCACTACCCGTCCCCGCTACCCATCCCCGCTACCCGTCCCCGCTACCCCATCCCCAGCCCTACCCCCAGTCCAATTCGTCCCCGCTGCCCGTCCCCGCTACCCGTCCCCGCTACCCGTCCCCGCTACCCGTCCCCGCTACCCGTCCCCGCTACCCGTCCCCGCTACCCGTCCCCGCTACCCGTCCCCGCTCCCTCTCTCCGCCTCGCAAGATATCTCGCCTATTCCTGCTCTCCAATCCTTGCTTTTGTCCCCTACTCCTCCATTCTCCGTATCCAACTCTACATACCTTCACGATTCCATTCCTACATTCATCGACACACATTCTCCCGTGGATTCCGATATGCATCCATGCACACTCTTCCGCACTATTTGCCCCACATATTCACGTCTCACATGTCTCCCCACCACGCTACCCAATCCTCGACTCTTTGCCATACACCCTCCGCGCTCTCTCCCACTATTTCCCACATCCATCTCCGCATTTCTCCATGCATGAATTTTCACACTCATCCCCGTATGCATCCCCACATCCATCCCCGCTCTCACTTTCTGCACCCCGTCCCCGCTCCCGCACTCCGCCTTGACAGGCAAATCGCCGCCTGCTGCCCTCGATTTGGGCCTCGTACTCTTTCTTCTATCTCTTTCACTAATCCCGCATCCATCTTGGCATCTCTCTACGCATCTGCTTCCATACTCATCCGCACCCTCATCCCCCATGCATTCCCTCATGCATCCCTCCATCCATCCCCGCACACTTTTTTACATTATCTCGCCCGCAGTGGTGGAAGTGAGCTTGCTCTTCCTTCGTACTCCATCTTTTTTCTCGTTTCTCGCTACTCACAACCCGCCTAACCGTGTCCTCCACCACGTTCTCAGCCGAGCACCTCACGAAGCCTTGTTACATCCCCGCCACTCCACAACCCGCCTAATCATATCCTCCACCATGTTCTAAGCCGAGCACCTCACGAAGCCTTGCTACATCCCCGCCACTCCACAACCCGCCTAACCATGCCTTCCCACCTTCTTCTTGTTTCTCGCTAATCACAACCCGTCTAACCGTGTCCTCCACCACGTTCTCAGCCGAGCACCTCACGAAGCCTTGTTACATCCCCGCCACTCCACAACCCGCCTAACCATATCCTCCACCATGTTCTTAGCCGAGCGCCTCACAACCCCAGAATACACCCCTGCCACACTCCCCATTTCCCAAGCTTCATGCCCTGCTCACGTCCCCCATCCCCCACGGCCCCCACGCCTCCCCCCTCGCGTCGCGCACGTGAGCGAACGCGCGATGGGATTAAGTAATTAGATTTTAATTAAATTTTCGGCAGTTCCGATCGCTCGCCCGCACACGATAAACGGCCGTCGCGGGCGCGGCGCGTAAATGCGGCGCCGCTGCCGCCTCCTCGTCGCCTGACTTCGCAGCCCCGTTGCTGCCTCGCAGGGCCGACCACGGAAAATCCGCGCATCGGTGCAAAGAAGCCCTGTGAGACCATATACTGAGGTGGCCAAGTTATCATAGTGAATATTTTTTTCCTTTACTTAATGGATTACAATGTGCCCTCGAGAGCACCTGGAAAAGGTTTAAAGTGTGACGCCTCTTGATGATGCTGGAAATGTATATACCAGTTAATGATGTAATGAGGCGTGACCACTACCTATATGTCGTATGGAATCTGAGACATTCTTTGTCAAAACAACCAAAAAATATTGAAGGTTCGGAAATCAAGCAAATAATTATAGTTTCACATTCAGCATGATATAAATACAACGATTTTTTGGAACGTTATTTGTATCTAAAAATAATTCGATTTTTAACGATTTTAATAAATTATCCGTGTTTGTGCCATTAAAAAACTCCAAGCCAAGACTGTTTATACAAAGTTTTGTCTAATATTTTGTGAACACTATCTACTAATGTTAAGCAGCAGAAAAATTGCACAAGAACAGTCACTGCAAGGTCATAAAGAGCATAAATGGGTACAAATATGTAAAAATCGATTGTAGAAATACATCGTCTTTTTAGATTTTCAAGAACCAAAATACTCCTAGATACTTTATGGCTACTAAATGTCATTTTTGATTACTGAGAGAATTCAGAACTATGAGCATTATTGTTAAAAAAATGTGATGAAAGTTGTTTCTTCTCATAGAATTATTTTTTATTGAGAAAACGATAGATCCATTACAATTTTTGGTAATTTTTACAAAAAAAGAGCTCAAAAAACGTGCGCATAGTCAAGCTACATTTCAGTTCAGAAGCAAAACAATGCTGAGTTGGAGTCATCTCAGCATACGCTCGATGTATCAGGGAAACTGGACGAAATCCGGATCCAGGTGGTGGTCATTGACTCAGAATCTGACGTACACAACGTGTTAAGGATATATTAAGTATTTAAAAAATATAAAATACAAGTGTAATCTACTGCATTATAAAATATATCTTTGCTTAAATAAACGAACTTTAGGCCCAGCCTTGAGCTTGCCGTTCTGTCGTACGTTTTGTGAGCGGGTAAACATTTACATCAAACTCTTAGTGCAAATTCGAATGTTGAGTCTTTATTAACACAAATAATGAATCAGACCCGTGATATATTGTCCAAAGTATGAAATAGCAGTCTATGCCTCCGCGATTATTTCAAGCAGTAGATCTTAGGCCACCCTTTGAGCAGGCCTGTTTAGGTAATGATTATGAGATATTTTCTTATTAATACGCTAAAATCCTCTTCAAATCATAACTTCCAATTTAGGCCACACACTTTTCATTCGTGACTGGTAGCGGTAGATCAGTGCATCAACTGATGTCACTGCAGCGCCTCTGACCGGGAGGTCCTACGTTCTAGGATTTTCGACACTAGCTTTGCAGCTAGGTCGAATTCAGTCGCTGTCTGGAGGAGAATTCTAGTGGCCGGCTGCTCTGATCGGTAGTTTTCCGTGGTTTCTCCGATCAACACCAGGCCACGGACCGCGCGCGATCTGCCCTTCCTCTTCCTTGTCCTATCCTCTCCCTTTACACACACACTTTCACTAACATCCACTACACTATCACATATTCCGGGAGACCGGTCGGGAGTTTGGAGCTTGTCCCGGCTGGGGCGGTGCCCCGCTGGTGGGAGAGTCCTGGTTTGGGGTAAACCCCACTAACCGATGGTAGGTCGGTGCCGGATCTCGCCATCTAGCGGGGGAAGATCACCGCCATCTCCCGAGAAAAAAACATGTACTACACTAACGGGACTAATGACCGAAGCAGTTGACGCGCCCGGAAACACGAAAAAATCAATCAATCAATCAACTTTTCATTCGATGCAATCCTATGATCTTTCTAAGCTAACCATCGAAAGCATTGTATATAGATCTGTAAAATGTGAAGTGATCAGCCCACGAGTTGAAGTGATATGCGGGAACTGCACAGCTACACGAGGCGACGAGAGAAGTGATTTAACAAATCATTAACGCCGCTGCGTGGTATAATGGGAAGTTGGCAGATGCTCGCAATTCAGCAGATGCCGATTAACATTCCAGCACAGGATGTACACCTCGCGGGTATCGTTTTTGGGGCGCGTCATTTCAGAACGCCGATCACCAGACATTATGTGATGCTGCGGTGATGTTGCGATTTTGTGATTGTTTTTTACTAAAACTATAGATAAATAGTTCATCAGATAAATATTAAATCAAAAATATGTACATCTTAAATTCCACAGTAAATAAAAAATGTTTCGCAACTATCAAACAACTTCAGTAGTTTCTTCTAATGCTCCAAAAATATTTTATTTTTTCTGCTAAATAAAGCAGGTTTTCTGCAATGCTGCAATAAAAATACTGCAATATACGGTTTTAGTTATAACATTTTGCGTCATATTCTGCGAAACTGAACTTAATTTCTGTTGAAAACACTTGTTTGTACATTTCGCCCCGCAACAACAAGATGATGCGGCAAAACGCTATGTTCTATGTACTATGTCATTATTCATACTGATCTCTGATGAATCTTCCATTATCGTTCTACTTATTGAAGTACTTTTGTACTAGATTAACGCCTTATTGTCTATTCTCTACAGGTCATTTCTTACGTCTAGCCTGCTTTCATAGTCGTGCAAGAGCTGCTTTCAGATAGTGGGAACTTTATTTCAAATCTCTTTATAAAAAGTTCTTTATAAAATATGTTATCATTAATAACAAGAACTAGAGCAAACTCCATTATATCATAACGCCTCGGATATGTTTCTTTTCATACTTTAAACTTGAAATAGTACATTATGAAACGATGATGTAATGATGGTTATTAGTACACGAGTGTAATATTATGATATGAGTGAGGAACGAGCAAGTATCGTAAACTTCATACACGTGTATTAATACCCATTACAGCAAGTTTCATACATTACTTTTTCTACGACTTACGGTAACTTTTAAAAGTTAAACTTTAACATTGAATCGTTTCGAGGTACCAAGGCAACCTTGCGGACAGCTCCCTACCGCCGCAGATGGCTTTGTAAACCAAAGCTAGTCACTGCGCTAGTCAAATAGGATCAAAGTGAAATTACGATTAAAGTTATTTTAAGTAATATTCCACGCAAAAAATATTAATAACAAAAGAAATTAAAACTGACAAGGATAATATATTATTAAATGCAATTTTAATCTTCATATTGGAACGAAACGCATACTAGAAGGATTTCCAATGATAAATTAAGTGTCAATATTTGGTTTGTACACTTCTATGTGATTGGACAAGAATCTGTATCATAATGAAATCAGTATCGTAATGAGTATCATTATGCAACGATTAGCATCCATCAAAAGACTGAATTATACGATGGGAGCAGAAGAATTCAGTAACACACCCATGTATTGCAATTTGTGAAATATTGTTGATCTTGTTGTGTAGGAAATAATTTTCTGTGAAGCAGAGTTGAAAGAATGAATATGTTCTTGGAACATCCATTCCCCTCCGCTTCTTGTGTCTTTGATTCTCGCCTGCCCGCTTCCTCCTTCTTTGCTTCTCGCCTGTCCCCTCCCCGACTTCGTTTCATCACCGCTTTTCATCAATTTTCACCCCTTCCCGTTCGTCATCTTCCCGCCTCGTTTCTCCCCTTCCATCTCCACCCCGTTGCGCTTCAGCCCATCCCGCACCTTTGCTTCCGCTCGCCCTCCCCCACCCTGCCTTCCCCTCAGCCCTTCAACGCGAGGTCACCTTCTCCGCCGGCGGATGGCCTCCGTCTGCGCAAGTGGAGGGACGTGCTTGGTGCGCTCGGTGCACGCTCTCTTGTTATTATCTCTCTTCGTTAAATAAAGAAGTATGTAAAATATGACTTCACAGACTTTTAGGCAATAAATCAAGATTTACTTTCGTATGTGTAATATGTATGACAAGTGATTTATCCCACGCCCTATCGATACACCATTCTCAGCTTGAAAATGATGTCCTGTAACGAGGAGGATTTGGCTACATAATTGAACGTTCTTTGGAAGAAAATTTATTATTCGTCGGATAGTGAGGTGAACAATTATATCCTGAAATTCACGCTTTATTATCATGAGTTATAACATTTCAATAATAAATATTACAATTCTTGAAACTGTATTGTTAATAGTAAACGTTTCGAGAGTTCACGTAATGATTCACACCGACGATACCTGCAGTATACTGAGCAAAAGAAGATACTTTCACACCGAGGATACCTGCAACAATACTGATTAAAATTAATCTTTTCCCACTGATAAAAAATACCACTCTTCTTGAAAACCATAGCCCAATACCTTAGTAATAATGTATCTGTATCTGTAACAATGTATAACGAACGATGCGTGCATCAGGCGTAGCCCTGCGAAGAATCGCCCCGCATCAGCACGATGAGATGCGGCAAAACGCTCCCGCCCTAAAGGGCTGGATGGCCCCGTTGGCGCAAGAGCAAGCGAGGGCTCTCCATCGGAAAGCGATGCGCCGCCACGCACGCCGGCCAAGGGAGGGGAGGGGGTTCTGACTGAGAGGCGCGAGTTGCAGAAGGGTTGAAAGCGGACGCGAGGGACTCGAGGCGATGGCCTGAGAGTGCAGGAAATGTGACAGGCTGATGGGCGGAACAGGACTTTGCATGGCGAGTGGTTCCGGTGGGAAATGCAGGTGGTCTCGACAGCACTTTCAGGATGCATTCGATGTTGATACATTGAACAAAATGGGAGTTATGGATATTGGGGTTAAAGTATAAATAAGAAAATACGATCAAGGGGTATGTTGATTTGAGAACACTTTCTTTCGAATATAATATTAAGTTAACGCACGCAAAGTCATGAAGATATTTCAAATTTAAAATGCTATATGAATTTCGATCCATCGAGGAATAGAATGTTCGGAATAATACTGTTGTCACTGATGATGATAATGATAATGATGATGAGTGGCTTACTCTGCTGCCAATTGTTGACGACATCGGAGGCTTATGCTTTGTCCTTCACTATTGTAATCATCTCTCCACAAAGAGGTTTGCCATAGCATTCCTACTATAAAGAAATTACGTGATCATGAGTAGTTAAGGATGATAATAGATAAATGATTGTAAATGGGGATATTCATTCGAGATACATGGGGTATGGGAAAGACACCCACACTGCAATCACAAGTTGAAAACGTTCATGCGTAGTGTGGGGCTGGAACGCGCATAAGTTCTTCAGGTCTATTTCTATTAATTTTGCGTGAATTACAGGTATTTTTAAAAACCAATTTCTCAAAAAGTGCTGAAAAAAGGACTTGGACGGAGCAAAGGTCACTTAAAAATGGCGCAGATCTTAGTTTTCGCTGAACTCTGAATTTTAGAAAACTACAAAAGTTACAAATAATGCCAGAAAGTATGTGCCGTTGCAGACGGTTTATTTTTGGTGGTTCGCCTATCAATGTAAATATTTCGTACTTAGCTCCACAGAAAGCTGTCTATGTTAAGGTCATTCAATCGCATTTTTCTTGGAAAGAAAGAAATTAATTCATTGTAATGCATTTTCATTGTTTCTGCTGCTTCTGTATGGATTATCTCGTCTGCAGCAGTATTTTCAGCACAATTTAGGACGTTAATTGACCTGGAAACCAAGCATACGTACTCACGCTCATGATGAACCGGGCGCGTGCCGATACTGCTTCTGAGAGCGTTTCCACCCCATCTCTCGCCCAACACTCAACTCTACGCTCTCCACCTACTACCCCTTCATCACGTGATCTCTGCTCTCCATTACGTCCCGTTCCCACCCCTGACCTAATTTCCAACCGTTGATGGAAGATTCTAATTTTTGAAATTGTTTTCTTAATGAACGCTCACAGCCATTGGGCGTATTTCGACGTGGCACGTACACTGAGAACCCCGTTCGAATATGCTGTCTGGCTTCTCCATGAATTGGTATCAGTGTAAATTAGGAATTCTTGAACATTAGAGAGATTAGCCATTATTGAGCAACTAGGACAGCTTCATTACCATACAAAGTTGGAACTCCAATCATCTGCGTAGATCATAGAGGTAAGGACACATTTGTTTCCTATTTACGTGACTACAATAAACCTTGCTTTTATAAGCCTGTAGATTTACATCATGTCTGATACTGGAAATCTGAAAATCAAATAATTACAATGAGTTCGTGAACTTTATTCTTAATGATGCTTAATTGACTTCTCCTACAATTCAATAAACTTAAATTTTAAAAAAGTCACTTTTTGATTATGGGTTTTGTGGAAGAGCTTTAATGCATATAAAATTGAATATTCAATTCTTGAACACTTTCTACTATATAAACCACGTAAGTATAGAAAATTCACTTCACTATTTATTTAGAAACTTTACATCGTCTTTCAAAAGGGTCATAAAATAGGTTGTTTTATATTGCGTATTTGAGACAAAAAATTTCGGTAATCTAAATGTCTCCTTTTAAACTACCTCTACTACTAACATAGAAATAGTTCTAGTTACAAGACAATTTACTGTAAGTTAGTATTTCTCTATAAATGCGCAAAGACTGAAATCGAATTAATTGACGAATAGTTCGATCTGACAGTAATCTTGGGAGGTTGTAACTCTCCACAGAGTAGAAAAGATACGTTATATAATTCATTTTAAAGATTAGTTGTATTTTTTATGTTCATTCTTATACGTCGTAGATTTCAATTTAATTCTCCTTTCTTTCCTGTAATTCCCTAATGAAATCTCTTCCGAGAAGTGACACGTAAGTTACGTACTCTCTGTTACGTATCACAATGACTCAGATTAAATGTCATATTCTCGGAAAGTTTGGAACTTCTTGGAGGTAAGGACGAGAGTGATATAATGGAGTTACGGAGTTATACTTTACGTTGTAAATAATGAATCACTAGTTTGTCCAAACTTAAGTGAGGCAAGATAAATTTGCTGCAACACTGTTAGTTTTCATTATATGAAATAGTATACTGAGACTACTTCTAAATAACCCGCTAATAGTGTACTGACTTTTCGACTGACCAGAAATATGTTATACAACAAGTTACAAATATTAAAGGTCAAGAATCTGAGTATGCAGTCGACCAATTCAGTTACAGTTTATAGTAGGTTCCTGAGTTTATTTTGCGGTTCACATGTGTTGATCAATGAATTTGTATAACAGGCGTTTTCTGTGGACATTCGAGTAATACGAAAAAGTTAGGTGGTTTTTCATTTGATATTACTCTTTGGACAAGTACTATGATCAAAAGAGCCATGAAGAATTATGTCACAGAATACAATATACCCCAGGAAACTATTAACCATGAAACAAATATTAATTTCCAGAAACTAGTTCAACCAGTGAAACAGTTTCCGATACCTCAACAAACATTGTCTAGTGTTACAGAGTTAAATAGAGCAAAGATGAAACACGGGTGCTACAAAATTCTTCAGAAATATCCGCTATTGCGGTATGCATCTACTGAACAATTTATCCCATTTCTCAGGAGATGAAGGATGCGTAAAATTACAAGTTCTTCCTGAGATCTACACCGGAGTCAGATATCAACATTGGAGGGAAACCCTGTATGTTGATTGCTCTAGATATCACGTTTCAGTAGTCCAATCACATGAGAGGTACAGGGTGGCGAAGTCACAGGGGATTTAAGAAGGAGAAATGCATAAAACCCACACTGTTTGTGCCAACATGACCTCCGCACTGTGGATCATGCAAATGGGTATTCTCTTCCAACATTCATTTTTGATATCTTTGGCACACATTTCATTGCAGTAAACCTTCTGTCTCCTTCGAGGAACGCGACTATTCGCGTTACTATGATGTTAGGAACACAATAATCGTCCTTTTTCGTGTTTCGCGAATTTTGTAACTCACCGGCTGTTATTACGATCTGGAGCGTGAACTATATACGTCCGAGGTGTATGTTATTCGATATATCCAATCACGCGCGATGTAACATTGTTACCACATTACCGGAGCAGAGCAGTACGGGTTTCATTTGATCATATATAAGAATAATGATACCCCAAAATCGCTGACATATTAGTCATTGAGATGGGTGACGTATTATGGCTACATAATTTGTTGTCATTAGTTTTAATTCAATTCACGAATAAAAATATTTATTTATAATGATTGAACTAATGACTTAATTTCTTGTAATGCATTATTTCGTAATGCCAATGAAGGGACTTTTTTGCTGGTATGTTGGTAATATCAGTTGTTCCTGGCTGCTTCGATGAAGTAGTTGCCGTGGGATGATCTCAGAACCACGGCGCTACTTCATCTGGGTAGACGGGAATAGCAACGAATTCATCAAGTCTAAAAGCTCCACTGATAATAACTCGAGTACTTTTCTTCAATTTTTTTCTTAGCAAATTCGGTGAGTGGCGTGCGACCGCTCCTCGAATTTCGAATATTGACGATAGTTTGCTTGATATTGTCCCAGCCCCAAATATTCGGTGCTCACCGAATATACCACCCAAGCGTGTGCATATTTTGGACACATCAAGAGAAGAAAACATTCACCAAGCATCTCGACTTCTCGCGATTGGGGAAGCAACCGTTCGCTACTCGCCGAATCACGAATATGTGGAGTCGCTTATGCAAGAAGTGCTGCTTGCGTTTGATGTTTGGGCACGAAAGAACTGATAACTATCAGCTAAGCTTTGGAGTATACTCTCGTAAACAAGATTGCGGCATCCGTATGTTCTGCTATACTATGTCTCATATGCCACGTTCCGTATGTTTTCAGAAAAATGAAGGTGCGGAGTGAAGGATTAAATAATATTTCGTAAAGTGTAAAATAATCTGACAACTTCACTTTATTATCTTCAAATGTTAACCAGGCATGACTTGTTTTAGGGATTATTTTTCAAATCTGCAGCTATTTATTCAGTCAAAAATCAAACAAAACTGTATTTATTTAATTTATTATTATATTTGGTAGTCCGTCTATTGCAAATATAAATTACATTAACTGATACTTCATGGCTAGGCCTAAAGCTTTTGGGACATTACAAAAGCTACATCCTACTGTAATGTAACCTTTCGAATCTTGGTATTCACTCCAAATGGTCTCTCCATTATCGATCAGAGTAGTGATAAAGAGATTATATGGTTATAGATGCATAGATAGATATTACTTCGGGAGGTTGGGTTGTACAACGAGGTAGCAGAACACTATAATATACAAACATTATAATTAGGGATATTTTCTTTAGTACAATATTGCTTAAACTTATTTTAAAATAATAAAATTAACTACTAACAACTACGTGTTTATGGCTACTCTATTTTTTAAAATTTAAACTCCTGATTTTGTAACCCTAACATTTTATAATTCAGCAGCAAATACATCAAGTTTGCATGAAAGAATTTGTGAAGCAGATACTTTAACACCTTTAGAGTTATCACGGCTGAGAGTGCTGACTTTACATGCTGTGATCGTGAGAAGCTGAATTCATGCATGGCGAAATCTCTCCATCGACGTCATCATCATGAGATGAGCCAAGCGAATGACGACATGAAAACGTCTAACTTCTCGCTCACATCAGGACAGACATTCCCAAAAAATGAAGGTTTTATGTTGGCCATTCAGGACCAAGTTATCACAACACGAAGCTATTTGAAGTTAATTATCAAGGATGGAAGTTTGGAGAATAAATACTGTAGATATGGTTGTACAACAGTAGAATCACCCCAACATATTATTGTACTCCTGGATGCACACATTTCTCTGATACTGAATGTAAACAACGGCATGTCGCAGTGGACAAGTTTTTACACCAAACGTTGGCTGAGAAAATTTAACTTCTCACTGAAGCTAAAGTGCCACATTTTAAGTACCCACCTATGAGTGTACTGGAAAATGAAGAATGGTGTTTATATTATGATAGAACTATTTTATCTGCACTCCACTTCACAACACTTGCAGATCTTGTTCTACTTTTCACTCCATTTCACGACATGACACAAAATTTTAACACAAACACGACATTGAAAGTCATTACATTATAATAACCTATTAATTAATAAAACATACAATTACAGTTGAATATACAATACACAATGTAAAATGTACGGGTCAGGAAGACTGATACGGGAGAGCGCCCATTAAAACTCATCGTACAACCTTTAAATTTTATTGTTCGCATCCATTATATTTAATTTTATTTGAGATATTTTTAATTATTTTAACTTTCATAAACCTTTGAAGACGGCAAACATTCCCTGGAAAGAATTGTCTTGTTAATATTTGGAGTTAATACAGTGGGGAAAGTTATGCCTTCCTTCACACCATCAAAATACTGGAGTACCTAAATATTTGCTCCGAAACCGTGAAAATGAGTTCAGAACAACTTCAACAACCAGGCATTCACGAGTCACACCAATTTTCAGCGTATGGAGAGCCTAACGGTGCATTGTATAGGGTTTCGTGTATCAGTGGATCTTGGGTCTCTAAAGTCTGGTGCAAGTGAGAAATAGGATGACCTTTTTCTTGGTTATACAATTTTAAATGACATTTTTCTTGGTTAAAAATTGCATATTCCCAAGGTAGTTGTGGTAACATTGATGAAAGGGGCATATAAAAGAATTTATTCTAAATGATGAAAGAATTTATTATAAATGATTAATTAAGAAGTGTTTTGCATGTAAAGCAACTCAACATGATGGGTAACTGTATGCCTATATTTCATTTTATTTATATACCATCTATAGTTACGCTTTTTTTAACCAAAACCATTTTGTTCACATAACCTGAACAAGAAGTAGTAAATGAAGTGTAATATTTGATGTCGATAATTGGTTGCAGTGACGAAGAAATTCCAGCTTTGTGCGATCTATGCACTAAAAGCTAGATATTCAATGTGGGTTCCTAAAGGCATATAAAACTAACTTCTGGCGTGAAAACTTTACAACTTATTTCAACAAGACTGTGCTAAGTATAAAATCGTGACAGTTTCATATTGTTAGATTGTCTATTAAAACAGTAAGATATTTAAAAATTTGATGTTAGACAGTAGAACTTTCAAGCCATTCGAATTACAATATCCACTCTCTGAATGTCTAATGTACGAGGAGCACCCTCTGTTATTCACTTCAGAGTGTCTCTCCAACGCCGCACAGTCGCATGAAAGAGACCCTGATTACGGCGAGGGAGATACTTTCTGAGGGGAAAGAAGCTTTCATTGGTGGACATTAGGCATTCTAATCTCAACCAGTATGCTTTAGAGTAGCCACCTGAGTCACTACCATGTCTGTGCCATGAACTGTGATATGTCCTCCATTTACATCATATCTACATTGTGCAGCAACTGAAAAGAAATGACAATGGTCAATGAGCTGCAACTTGTCTCGTGTACCTACATACACATCATCGAATGTTCTCACACATGGGTTTTGATACTCTTTCAAATAAATCTACTATTTTCCTATTTCGTTAACTATTTTGGACATACAAATGAATAAAATAGAATATAAGTAAATAAAAATGATAGCTACTATGTGTATCGATTAACTTCTACACAGCAGAAACGGTTTTAATAATTGTGATGTATTCTAAGATGACTGAAATCGAGATCTTGTCATATCACTTCGATGTTCGGCTGTGAATGTTCGGTGATACACACAGTAGAGTCTACCTAGAATTCGTATGTTGTCTAACGATATTTCCCTGACAAATATCATGTTTTAATATTATGGAGAAAGAAACATAATTGTGTTAAGTTCATTTGAAACACGGACCTCAAGAGTTTACTGAAGAGGAGGATTGGTGAGTGTTTAAGAAAAGCCTTCCGGTTGATTGATAAGATTTGCTCTAAATTAAGAGAAAGTTAATTTCCGTAAGGAGAAGGTGAAACAGGATATTATTAATACAAAATTTGCTGGAAACAATAGTCAGTAATATTTTACGAAAGAAAGTCTGGATCCAAACCTAACACTTCTACATTGTTAGGTTTTTATTAAATTAGTCGATTTCAGCGGGGTGGGTGGTAGTTCAAGTTCATTATCTAAGACAGGAAGAACGTTTCTTTAGGAAAGTGTTACATAATTACACTAAAATAGCCCCGTGAAAAGACGCCTCTGAATCGCTCGTACAAAAGAGAGGATCGTGCGAGCGGGCCGCGGCGGCGAGCTCTTCGACCGTTTTGGGCTCCGGGACACGCCCAGGTCGATGGGCGAGGGCGCGGGCGAGGGTGGGGCGCGAAGCGCAGCGCAGCGCTTGCCGCACCGCCCGGGCGCCACACCCGCCCCCGCCCCCGCCCGCCGCCCTCGCAGACGTACCCGCCCCCGCCGCCCTTCCCAGATACGCCCGAATCTACCGCCCCCGCCGCTCTCAAAAAGACACCGGACCCTTCTACTCCCGCCATCCCCACACACATACACACCCTCTGCACTCGTAGACATACCGGCCCCCGCCGCCCCTCCCAGATAAGCCCGACTCTACGGCCCCCACCGCCCTCGAAGAGACACCCGACCCCACCGCTCCCGCGATCCTTACAGACTCACCCAAATTCTCTGCCCTCACAGACATACCCATCCCCGCCCCCGGTGACCCTCCTACATACACCCGACCCCACGGACCCCTCCACCCCCACAGAGACACTCGACCCCACCGCTCCCGCCATCCCCACAGACATACCCACCTCACTCGCAGACATACCCGCCCTCGCCGCCCCTCCTAGATACGCCCGACCCCACCGTACCCACCACTCCCACAGACACTTCCACACCCACCGCCCTCACAAACATACCGAACGTCACCACCCCCGCGTACACAGCCTGTTCCATTGCCCCTGCAGACACTTTCACCCAAGCCACGGCGGCCATGACTACCTTCTCCACAATGACAGCTGTAGCTACATTCATCACTACTAATATCATCACCGTCTTTACTAACACCACCACCAACCACAGGAACAAGCAGCACCACTATCGTCATTACTACTACCACTACCACTGGCACTTCCACCACCGCCTCTACCACACCTACAATCACTATCGCTATCACCACTTCCGATACAGTCACCACTACCACCATTACCATCAATAACGACCACAATCTCCACTACCACAGGCACGATCAGGACCACGCCCCCAGTCGTCGCGGGCTCCAGCGGGGCGCGTCCCGCCTCACGCAGCGGAGCACCTCCGCCGCTGATCAATATTCCCCAACCGCGCCCAACCCTCCCCTCCCCTCCTCTTCCCTCCCCCTCCGCCGCGCCGCGCGCCCTCAATGGAGCCCGGGAGGAGCCTGAATGGCTCAGCTGTTTTCGCCCTCCCCGCGCCGCCGCCGCCGCCGGGACGCCCCGCGTGCTGGGGCGCGGCGCGGCGCGACGCCCGTGGGCACTGGGTCTCTGTGCCAGCGACGCGACGCCGCGGCGCCGACCTCTCCACTCTCCACCGTGTCCCTGGCGTGGTGCAGTACCAGTCCACCGATGTTGTTTCAACGGCTTAGGCAGCTCAGGGTATCACAGGGTTCGGGATCCGATGAGTGTCGACAATAGATGGCTTAGTCGAATTCAGTCGCTGTCTGGAGGAGAATTCTAGCGGTCGGCTGCTCTCATCGGTAGTTTTCCGTGGTTTCTCCGATCAACACTCAGGCGAATGCCGGAGCAGTAAACGGGCCACGGACCGCGCGCGATCTTTCCTTAATCTTATTTGTCTTATATTCACCCCTTATTTAAAGACATATTCACAGCACTAGCGGAAGATTAGTCGAAAACTTAGATTATGTCTCTGCTCTGTCGCTGCCTCGCTGGTGGGAGATACCTGGTTGAGGAAAACCGGAAGCCAATGGACAGGTCGCCGCCGGACCTCCCCTTCCACCTCGGAAGATGATTGTCATCTCCCGCGATAGTTTCATTGATTTATTGATTTTTTCGTGTTTCTGGGCGCAACTGCTTTGGTCATGAGTCCCGTTAGTGTAGCGCATGTCAGGTAAGTGTGTGTGTGAGGGGAGAGGATAGGACAAGAAAGAGGACGGACAGATCGCGCGCGGTCCGTGACCCCTTTGTTAGGGTACTACTCCGGCATTCGCCTGGTGTTGAACAGAGAAACCACGGAAAACTACCGATCAGAGCAGCCGGCCGCTAGAATTCTCCTCCAGACAGCGACTGAATTCGACCTAGCTGAAAAGCTAGAGTCGAAAATCCTGCCGCCGTGGGGAGTGGGAACCTAGGACCTCCCGGTCTGAGGCGCTGCAGTGACAGCAGTTGATGCACTGAGCTACCGCTACCGGTTCCCGCGATATAACGTGCCCTTTACTTACGGGACTGATGACTTTTTTTATTTAACGCACCCGGAATCAATCAAATCTATCTGTATAGTTTCATGGTCATTGTGGCGTAATGTCTAACATGTATGCTTTCCACCTCTTGGAACCCGGGATGTTTGCCCGACCAATTCATTTTGGAATATTTCTTGGACAAAGGGAGCACTCGCTTTTTCTCGTATTTTTTCCCTGTCTCTCAATCCACCATTTTTCCTTCGTCATTATTTTATCGTTATTATTACGAGCATTCTCTACTCATTTTATCATCTCTTATGGGTCTCAATGATATTAGTTGTTGAAGGAAACCCAAATCACAATAACTACATGTTAATTCCTCGACTTTGATGAAAGAGCTTGGAGCTGCGCTGAAGTACGCCCGAAGAAAGCCACGGGTTCGACTCCGACGTTAGGTATGGAATTTCCAACCTTGCGATAATGACGTAGTTGACTTCTCATACCACCACCTTATCTCTTCCCTAGAATCTTGCTATCCTCAACTGCATACTTATCATCATCATCATCCCTAAAGATTTCACAATCTTTCTCTAAACAATGTAAGGAAACGGCAAATCACGACTGTTATCACCTGCGTGGAACATAAATGTTAGCAAGTCAGCAGACACGCTTACATGCTTCTTTACCGCTTTCTGGTTGAGATGAATCATCATCTATCTATATGATAAATAAAGGCAATTTTGTTTAATTTATAACAAACCATTAACATAAAATCCCTATAATCCATTACTGATGTAAAGACAATTGCCATCCTGGTCCGCATCAAACAGATTTAAGTCGAAAAAAATGTTCGCAGAGGAAGATACAAAAGGGAAACAGCAGCAAATGCACAAATGCCCCAACACACGTTGCACTGCCACACCTGTTGACATCTAGAAGACACAACTAGGAAACGATGAGCCCTTTTCTCATAAATTTAGATGTTCTTGTGGATTCACATGAGAATTCTGTGGTATGTCCTGTGTCCTGTGTCTGATCTAAACGAGACCTTTCTGGAGATTTTATTACTCTTTTAGTAGGTACTCTCACTCCGTAGGACGGATTGGAAGCTACATTGAATGCTGTCTTCCAGTATAAAGTTAGTTTCACATTGAAATCTCTGCTTAGACAAAGAATTGAAGCAGCTCAAATGAGTTGCCTGAGACCAATATTAAAAGTGACGAGGAAAGACAAAATAAGAAGTCTATGCCAAAACAGTTCACAGTTTAAATATCTGCATTTAAAGCTTGGAATACTTGCGTCGTTGCTGCTAGCTATCATTAATATAGATCAGTTATGATTAGCAATTTGGTTCATGTAAAAATTAACTTTCACTCATAACTTGTGAGAATGAAGGGTATGTCCATTCCTGCGAATAGCGGACTTCCACATACTTTTATTTTTTCGATATTGCCGCTTTTCGGATTATCTGTCACATGAATGCCATGGACCCAAGGTTAAGACATTTCATTCCAATAGCATGACTAGTACTTCAATAGAGGGATCAACGTCAAATAGTCTCTGTTATTATTAAGAGTGGAAGCCGCCCAAACGATCAATGTGATATATAAGAATGAAAATAAAAGATGAATGAGGTGAATTAACATGCAAAAATTCTGATAATTAAAATGGAAAAATAAACCTCACCCTTATTTATTAATAACAACGTGATTCTGCGATACGGAGAAGGTAGGATTCGCATTTCACATCTTAGTGAACCAAACTCCTGTCCTTTTTGTTCAGTGCATTTCCATGTCTATAAAGAGAGCTACCACTCAACAGTTTCCTTTCTCTGTTTTCATTTTATGTTTTTGTTATTCTAAAAATATTATTGGAACACTATTTATGAGAAAATTTAGTGTTCATTTAAGAAATATTGTCCCCCCAGGTCTTGAGTTGGAGAATTCTCAGGACAAAAGATCGATGGGCAGTTTTCGTTTAATAGGTAAATCGGAATTCCACAATAATTTGTCTGACAAATATAGCTACGAGAAAAGAAGACTTATTCAACATATGACGTGGGGATGTAGAAACATTTGACATTCAAAATTAGAATACTCCTAAAAGTTCAAAGAAACAAACAAAAATATCAAAAAGTTACAATTAATAAAATACTTATTATTTTAACATAACTGTATATACGTATGTACAGGAATTAATTGCACTGAAAACCAATACGCTGAATATTACATTTTGGTTAAATTAGAGCCTAATCAGTGTCAAAATTTATTTTCTTGAAAATCATAAATTTTATAAAAATAGAAAATTTCCTAACAGTATTAAAGGTACATTTTTTAATCTTTCTGTCAGCTTGATAATATTATATAATTAATATCAAACTCTTCCAAAATTAAACGTTTACTGATATTGTCGAAAAAAATTGAGACAACACAGTTGCAAAATTCAAGATGGCACGGGAGCCATCAGGAAGTAGAAGTCCCGAGTTGATCGCTCTACCAGTAGCGCCGTCCTTCTTCGGGACGTTTTTGCGTCGGGGCCAACAAGTGGCGGCTTTGTCGCGCCGCTTGGAGGTTATTAACGCGCTTTTATCAGCGCTCGCCGGCAAGAACCGCACGGCCCGCGCCCGCAACGACCGGCTGCGGTGGCATGAAAGACTTCGATCACCCGCCCGCCCGAGCGACGAGCGCGGAAAGGGGCCCCTCCTACACGAAGGTAGCCATAGGCTTGCAATCAAAATATTTTTATTTTATTTTTTATTTTACGTCAAAAAACAGGTGAAACTGCGTATGATGGGCTATGGGGAGAAGTGAATTCTGTGCACGTTTTCAAAATTCTGTGATCCCTACACTAAGTCATATTCTACTTGAATTTTGAATTAATTAATTTTGAAAAACGCTCCCGATATTTATGTTCAGAAGCAAAACAAGGGGACTTAGTTATAGGCGTAGAATTAAAATATTAGGAAGTTTAATCACAAAAGCGTAGGATGGAATTCTTATTCTCTATTAAGCACGTGACTGATGACGTTACGAGCATGTGTTTGAAACGCATAATATCTGATGAGATTTAGCTATTTTGACATTTCCTTATAAACAATTCAAGGTTTATTGAAAAATTTAAGGGTTATTAAACATTTGAGAAAATATTGCAGAACTTCGTAGGAACTAGAAGCACGTAATCGCACGGAATTATATTTGTTGTTCTCCTTTGTAATTGCTGGACTCTCCTACTATCGTTGCTTTGTTCGGCCACACTTCATTCGTACATTAAGGTCTCTTATTAACGACCATCTTAGTACGTAACTTTTTATGAATGCCACATTCGTAGGATTTGATCCAGATTTTCAGACCGTCGTCACTCAACTGACTAGAAAATCATACATGACATAGAAAGCAACTAATCTTAAGAATATCACGAAAAACGATAACTCTCAGAACGTGTGAATTGGATACCTTGCCTTTGAGCCATTGCTCCCTATGAACCTGACACGAAACAAACGCAGAATTATTAAACCCCATTACTTGGAAATTCTACTATATAATGTTCAAAACATTTTTTTTTTAATTGAAAATTTTATCAGCGGAGAAGAAAGGTACGAGAAAATTTTGTTGCTACGTGGAAGCTCTTAATACAGAACACAACACATGAATTAATAAAGAAACTGAGCGATGAAGATCTTGGCTGTCCGGATGACGCCGCGTTGAGGGCAGAATTGCTCTCAAACTGAGCGATGTCTTAGCAAAAGTTTCGAAGTATTATGAAATAACAATAAATGACTCGTGCATTTAATTACTTACGGAATTGAATTTTAGAGAAAAAACAGCATTCTTTATTTCTATTAGATATATTTTCAAAATGAAACGTAAAATATTGAATTGTTTTGAAATCCCATCAAGGTTTTGCCGTTCGAGCAAGCAAACAAATTATGCTGCAACATGTATCTTCTACTTTCAGTTCTTTCTCTTGAGTATTAAAGTCACATAAAATTCCCATTTTTTCTTCAACGTTTTCATTTCAACATTCCGCAACTAAAACGTTTACAATATCTTTTCAATGCCGTAATATCGAATAGTAAAAGTTCAAAGTTCATCGGCATGTTCAATACTTCAGTGGCGTTGCCCACGCGATGGAGCCGTGTCAGTGTTCTCCCCAGTGCCGCTGCTGTAATTAATGATGGGCGACGTCGCGACGGCTGCGTTGCGACGTAGCGCGCGGTGGCGGGCGTCGACCCCGTGCGGGAACGCGCTAGACCGCGCCGCAACCCCGCGCCCTGGCCACGTGCGACGTCGATGATGCTCATGCGAGAGGATGTGTGTGATATCGCGCTGACCGCGGTGTTGGGGCTGCAGCTGTTACCTGCGGTCGCCGGGCGATCCGGACGTCGCTTCTGGTCCGTTGGCGTCCGCTGTGCTTGTGTCCTCTTTGGGGAACAGCTATTTTAGTCATACCCACGCCACCTTCTCGCCGTTCTCATGTAGTTCGCTTGTCATCCTCTCGCCCCCCCCCTTTGTCTCCCACTTTCGCCACCCTCTTGCCACCCTCTCGCCGCCCTCTCGCTCCCCTCTCGCTCCCCTCTCGCTCCCCTCTCGCTCCCCTCTCGCTCCCCTCTCGCTCCCCTCTCGCTCCCCTCTCGCTCCCCTCTCGCTCCCTCTCGCCCCCCCTCTCGCTCCCCTCTCGCTCCCCTCTCGCTCCCCTCTCGCTCCCCTCTCGCTCCCCTCTCGCTCCCCTCTCTCGCTCCCCTCTCGCTCCCCTCTCGCTTCCTCACCGCCAGCTCTCGCCACTCTCTGCCGCCCTCTGCGCCCTCTCGCCGCCCTCTCACCCTCTCATGCGCTTCCCCTCTCGCCGCCCTCTCGCCACCCCCTCGCCGCCCTCTCGCTGCGCCTCTCGCCGCCCTCTCTGCCCACCTCCTCCGCCGCCCTCTCCGCCGCCCTCTCGCCGCCCTCTCCCCTCTCGCTCCCCTCTCGGCTCCTCTCGCCGCCTTCTCGCCGCCTTCTCGCCGCCTTCTCGCCGCCTTCTCGCCGCCCGCTCGCCGCCCTCTCGCCGCCCTCTCGCCGCCCTCTCGCCGCCCTCTCGCCGCCCTCTCGCCGCCCTCTCGCCGCCCTCTCGCCGCCCTCTCGCCGCCCTCTCGTCGCCCTCTCGCCGCCCTCTCGCCGCCCTCTCGCCGCCCTCTCGCCGCCCTCTCGCCGCCCTCTCGCCGCCCTCTCGCCGCCCTCTCGCCGCCCTCTCGCCGCCCTCTCGCCGCCCTCTCGCCGCCCTCTCGCCGCCCTCTCGCCGCCCTCTCGCCGCCCTCTCTTGCTCCCTCGCCGCTTTCCTACCTCCTCTGGTTCCTACCTTCTGGTCGCTCCCTCACCACCACATCGCTACCCTGCTTGTCGCCGTCACCTTGGCGTCACCACCCTGCCGCCGCTCTGTCACTGTCTCGCCCCCGGTCTCCGCTCTGCAACTGCCCTGTCGTCGTTGTCGTCTTCCCGTCGCCCTCACAA
The DNA here is from genome assembly GCA_011170035.1 of Teleogryllus occipitalis. Lineage (NCBI taxonomy): Eukaryota > Metazoa > Arthropoda > Insecta > Orthoptera > Gryllidae > Teleogryllus > Teleogryllus occipitalis. Next base: position 9,221 of record BLKR01003611.1, on the reverse strand, counting down.
TATTTGCTGTGCGCCAACATGATATCCCTGCTAGTGTAACTACGTTAACGAGTCTTTGATGACACCGTGCAAAAAGGAAGCACATTTGCAAGACGCCTGTTATAGCCTGCTAAATTATTTTTGGCCAACTCGACCTGTCTAAAGGAGGTGCTTCAACGGAAAAATGCTTCTATGTGTATTGGCAATCTGCAGTTTAGTGCACTAGTGCGTAACTACGTTCCTGGTGATAGCGTGTCTACATACACTGGAGTAGTTAATTTATAATTTCTTAACATATAATTTCTTTTGTAGAAAAATTTTGTTCGCGGAATTCATACTCTGCCTTGAAGTATTTATATGGGTTTCGAAGCAGATTATAAGTTATAGATTGAGCATATCACATACACTTTTTAGATTAAAATATATAAACATTCAACAAATCAAAGGGAGAACATATTAATAATGTAAATTTGTACAAATTTGTAAAACTGTTTTACGGCGTTTGTGAATTTCATGAATGACACTCACAAATGAAGTAAACCTACTTATATTTTATCACACGAGTACAGTTTGATGGAAAGAGTAGAAATTGATAATTTACATTTTCAATGCCAACGTTTAATTAATTTCACCGAATATTGTTTAAGCTGTTGTTGCAAACGTCACATTTAAAAAATAAGGGTGCCTTAACTATGATTAAAACCTTCAGCGTTTGTTTACAATATAATTTCAATTTTAGAGCGACCAGGTATTATGGTAAAATTGATTAATTCACGGATACACTCATCTGCAACAAAAATAAATGGTCCATAAATTTCTCGCTCAGCGTGTCTAATTTGTGGAATTAATGCATTGGAGGAGAAATAGAAAATATTTGGATTATTTTTGAGGGTATATACACGATTGGTAATAAATTATACTGTTTTTTCTGTTAATTTAAATAAGCAAAATGCAATTTTTATAACTATAAAATTTGTACGAATATTTCGCAAAATAATAAATTTTAAACCAAATTGTTAAATATTACTTATAATAAGTTTTATGATAAGTTCTATTGTTTTTTTAGTTTCAGTTATGTTCAGTGTGTTTTGAATGACATTCGATAGCGTCTGAATCTTATTGAAGGGTAGACAATTAGTACTCATCTCTCGTTGCACACAGGCTCTGAGAGTAAATTTTAAAATGCGTTACAGGGACTATTTTATTTTAGTGTAATTAAAATATTAATGTACAAAGTTTGCGTCATTGAAAAATGGAAGTATACGATAATTCGTTGCTTTTAATAACTACATTCCATGGTGTATCTTAGGAAGATTCTTTCTTATTACGGGCAGAATTCGTTGGTCATATTAAATACCCTGCAGTCTTCATTTTATCTTCGGGAGCAACTATAGGATATCATGCCGACAATGACACGTTGAAGGAGGAATGGGTTGTTGGAAATATTGTTGCTGTGAGAGTGGCTGTAGCAAGGTCATTAGCGGAGGCGAGGGTGGCGATTTATTTATTGACTAGTGATTCTGGTGAGTCACTAACTGCTAAGGTCTTTAGTTCTGTAAGTGTAGTGCATGCTTTTTCCTCCAGAGATGGTGGTGATATTTCCCCGCTGGATGGTGAGATCCGGCGGCGTCCTTATCGTCGGCTAACGGGGTTTCCACAACCAGGTATCTCCCGCCAGTGGGGCACTGCCACAAGCTCTAAGATCCCGACCAGTCTCTTAGCATATATAGTACTGCAGTGGTCGTAAGTGTAAGTGTGTGTAAGAAAAGAATGAGGATTGGACAAGTAAGAGGAAGGAAAGATCGCGCGCGATCCGTGGCCCGTTTGTTTAGGTGCTGCTACGGAATTCGCATGGTATTGATCAGAGAAACCGCGGAAAACCACTGATCAGAGAGCAGCTGGACGCTAGAATTCTCCTCCAGAAAGAGACTGAATTCGACCTAACTGTCTAGCTGGTGTCGAAAATCCTGCCACCGTCGGGTCTCGAACCTATGACTTCCCTGTCAAAAGCCCTGCAGTAATATCAGTTGGTGCCCTGAGCGGGGGTCTCCTGGTCGGGGGTGGTGAGGGAGCGGAAGTGGGGGTGTCAGACGGGGGCGGCGGGGGCGGGCAGCGGAAGACACATTGGCCGAAGCGGTTAGGGGGCGGGGCTGGTGCCTCTGGCTGAGGCGGAGGTTGAGGTGGCTGGCAGACACAGAGGCGCCAGGGACAGCGCCGCACTGTGAGGCTGGGGGGCACCAGGGTAGGGGGTGGGGACGGGGAGAACGGAGGAGGGGCGAGGACGGGGTGATGATGGGGGCGAGGATGGTGGCGGGGACTGGGCCGGGGACGAGGTGAGGACGGGGTGAGGACGGGGTGAGGACGGGGTGAGGACAGGGCGGAGACGCGGAGAGGATGGAGGTGGGGAAGGGGGCGAGGACAGGGACGAGGTGGTGACGGGGCGGAGACGGGGCGAGGGCGGGGCGGGGATGGAGGCTTGGACGGGGGTCGGGGGTGGGAATGGGGGCGAGGACGGGGTGGGGGCGGGGGCGGAGGAGCCGCGGCAACGTCGCGCGAGCGGATTCGCGGGCGGTATCTGCGCGAACGCATCCGGCGCGTCATTTCCGGCGTCGCGCACAAAGGGCGGGCGGAATTAACTCGGCGGCACAAGGCGCGTGGGAGGAGGCGGAGGGAGGACTTCCTCCTCTGCGGCTGGGAGGCAGCGCGCGGCTGTCATCTACGCGGGGGTCGCCGCAGCAGCCGCTGATGCTGTCGCCGCCGCCACCATCGATGTGCCTATCTGCTCCAACGACGTTACGAGCGCCTCATAACAGACACTGCGACCGCCCTCGCTAATGCCGCCATTCATTTATCTGCAACAGCAGGAAGGGCACTTGTGCCGCCCTCATCACCACCTACCCACCCCTCATCGCATTTACCACCAAATGCACCATCACATGTGTACCAGGCGAATGCCGGAGTAGTACCCTAACAAACGGGCGCGCGATATTTCCTTCCTCGCCCTTGTCGTCTCCTCACCTCTTAATTATACATACTTACACTTACATGCACACATGCCGGAGACCGATCGGAGATAATACTTTGTTCCCCGCTGGGGTGGTGCCCTCTGGTGGGAGATTCCTGGTTAAGTAAACCGCTCTAGCCGTCGGTAGGTCGGCTATCGCTATCTAGCGGGAGAAGATGGCCACCACCCTCTGAGGAAAAATGAACTACACTTATGGGACTAATGACCGTAGTAGTTGACGCGCTGTACCATAAATCTAATGTCACCAATAGTATAGCCGACACTATCAACATCTCATACCTATCAGCATCATGATATCCTTTTCCATTAACGCCATTACTAATATTCTCATTATCACCATTAACATTTTCAGTAACGTCAGAATTATTGCAACATTATCAGATGTTCAAATGTCAGTGAAGACAAGCCTACATTTTGTAATAGGCTTGTAATATAGATTTGCAAGTTAAAATTAATTGCGCGATAATTAATTGCCCACAAAACATGTTTGAGTGATAACTATTAATTGTTCTTAACAAATATATCTTCAAGACAACCTACGAAAAGACTGGTTTTAGCATAATGTGAGCATGACCACTATCAGAGCCCGAATCTGTATGCGGAAATACAGCTTTAAAAATGCACATGTCGCAAATGGTTGGTACATTTGCAAATTTAAGAATGTTTTAAATTATTATTTTTATTGTTAATATTATAATTTTTTTATTTTTCTCCCTTATTTTCGCTGGTGAAAATGCTCACCTTCCCCCGAGTTGTTTTGGGGACGGGTTCGGTCACAGATAAATAACTCCTTCTTATATCTGGACTTACGATAAACATTTCTTCGATATGGGCTGTTTGCAACAAAACTCCGCGCTGTCCCGTGTTCAGAACGTTTTTGGGTAGTTTAAGTTCTGTTAAGTTTTTAAGAAAGTTTACTGGCGAGCCCTTCCGCCGATATCACGAGTGGATATGTTTTGCTAGCATTTAATTTCCAAATATGTCTTAGTTCATAAGATAAATTTTCTTATTTCGAAATTGTTCTATTTCCTTCTGTTTGATGTTGTTGGATAATGGTACTGAGATGTCTCCTTCTTCGTTTTCTTCTTATTCTTATTCTTGTTCTTCTTCTTCTTCTTCTTCTTCTTCTTCTTATTATTATTATTATTGTTATTGTTCTTCTTTCGTTTGGGTCATCTAGGGACCACGCACCAATTTCATTGCTTCTTCCTTTGCCCTTCTTTTGTTATTATTGTTATTATTGTTTTTATTGTTATTGTTATTATTATTATTATTATTATTATTATTATTATTATTATTATTATTAATAAGCGGGATGTTAAAACAACCTGTACCGTTTTCGCTAACGCAATGCCCCTCTCTGACGTAAACTCGCGTTCGCCGTGGCAACTTCCTCACAGCTGCTGCCACCTCCGCTGTCGCCGCCTTTGCCTCCAATTTCGCTCTCTGCGCCCCGCCCCTGCCCTCTGCTCCGGTGACAGGGCGCTGTAGAATTATTGCAGCCCTTTGTGCTTTATGCGCAGAGAACCTCGTGCCCCACTTTTCTCTACGTCGCCCTCTTGCTTGCAGAGCGCACCAAGGCCGCTGGTGATGAATTCGAGAAAAGCATTTTGCGGTGGAGGACTCTGGATTGGCTCAGACTACGAATGATAATGTAATTCTAGTGACGCAGTAGTAATTTCACTAATGCTGTTACTTTGAATAGTACTGTGATGATTTGGGTAAAATATTTCTTACCGGCAAAGAATACGTTTTTCAGTCAAGTAATTCGTTTATTTATGCGTTTAAATACATGATTACCTTGTATTTATTTAAAAATTACTAGCCGTTTTATTGTTATGAATGCATTCCAATTCATCCATGCAAATATTTTCATGTGTGTTACATTTCATTGATTCTGTACGCTGAATTGGGTAATCAATAGTTATTAGTTTTGAGAAATGTGTTTACAGGTAAAGAATTTTTACGCATTACATCAATTCATGTTTCATACAAAAATGTTATATTTCTTCCAATTCAAAGACTACGAAGTACTATTGTTCCGTTAATTATTTGTTCTTCTAAAGTTATTTGTCCAACACGCTTCTTAGATACAATGTTATATATTTAGTAAATTAATTTACGGTTATTCAGTTCAGTTCATGCCTTTTTTAACATGGCGGACTCGGACCATATGCTCGCTCTTCCGTCTGACAACTGAAATATTGCTAAGCTCCTTACAACATCTAGCGGAGAAATAGGGTATCACTAAAACGCGACGAAACAGGCGATTTGAATTTAGCTCAGAGATTTATTTTAGGCTTGATCTTTTACATGCAGTTAATCTACTACATGGGACAGTCGGCTTTACTTTACCTCCAAAGGACGGCGAAGACGTACGAAGGTTGTTTATTTTTTTCCCTTAAAAGTCCTCGGCTTCTATCGGGTTTGAACCCTCATTTAGGCAAAAAAGCCCGGTCATTAACCGTCATACCACTGAAATAGCAAACTTTTTCACGTATTTAATCCACGAGCACAGCAGAATTAAAGAATTAATCATATCGCATATGATCCTTAAGTGCGTTTATTCGACTCAACTGTTAGAGGATTTGCCTGATCTGTTACGAATTGTTCTTGCTCTGTTCACAACATGTGCACGTAACACCTGGATGGTGACATCCTTCACCCCGTAACAATCTAGACTTGTAAACATCAAGAGGCGTACCGTATGTAGCGATGCCAGCGTTAAGTAAAATGTCGAAAAAGTTCACTGAAATATCACCAAAGAGTTTTCGATGTCGTTGATAACATCAACGTTTTAAATATAATGAAACATTTCTATGTAACATGTCCTGGTGCTACTAATATAATACATAACACGTGAATATTAGTTTAAAGTACATTCTTCCTGATATTGACTGTCATCTCTATTTTTTATCAGTATTGTATGAAGTCAAGCATCAAATTGCAGTTTAATGATAATACCACGTACGAAATAATAAAAAAGTAACAACACTGGAGAAAGGTTGCGAAGAGCAAACCGTTTCGTGACGCCTGTGGATTGAGAATAGTGACAGTTGTTAATGGCTATGGATTCCGAGCAATCCACAGATAAAATACTAGTAGATACTGGGAATTATATTTATACTATGAAAACTTTTTTATAATATCGATGTTTCTTCACAAATATATCGATTGGAAGGAAGCATAAAAATCAAATCATCAATGTTATAATATCAATGTTTCTGCTAGAAAATATTGATGTTTTAAAAACATCGATTTTACCCGTCCCTATCCGTGTGGACCTACGGATTTACAGTGAGTACTGAACTTTACAGTGAGCGGTGAACCATTCTCATCCAGTGGGAGGTAGTGATACGACCTTTGCAGTGGTTCTCTTGAACAACTCGTAAGATTTAACTAGGTAAAAAGGTATTCACACTTGCGCAACATACGGCGATTTACTACAACACTTGGTTGTTACATTTCTGTTATCTGGTCTTATGATGTCTTAAAGCCAAGTTAAATAATTAGTGCATGCTTCGCTCAGTATTGCGTTTATTTTACTAAAATGTTACAGGATTTACTTGCCTGATTAGTTGGGTATAATTCATGCAATGCATGACAATTTTATAAAATGTACTTTGTTGTCATATTTCTTTTTTCTTCGCATTCTTAAATGAGATTTTAACTCTTAATTGGCTCTTTTAGAATTAATTTTGACAGCGATTTTTTTAGTGAAGTAAGGGTAAATACATGCGTCCCAACAATTCTGGAGTGGTTTCCTTTAAATGCGGAGTTTGTTGACTCTCAATGCACCTGTTACGAGGAGGTTGTATGAAACTTGCTCACTAATGATGCAACGTATAGCTTTACTCCTTTCCGGAGTAGGGTTATATTCCAGTGAAAGAAATTACCTATTTGCAACAATTCTTTCGAAAGTTTGATTACTTTTAAAAATTTCTCTTTTTTGACCAACAGCAAAGTACTTTGAAATGTGAAACGGCAAAATATAATGCAATCATCTTCGTCTTGCTTAGGTATTTCAGAATTCTCCGAGTTGAATTACCGTCAGTTGTAACAGAAAGCTCCTGCGACGAATTTAATGGTTTGCTCTTTTTCTTTGCCTCTTACAAAATCTCTGCGTATTATTTTTCCGTTTTCTTTACTTATTATACACTTCATTTAGAAAGTTTTTATCCTTAACAGAGAACAAAATATTCTACCAAACAATTTAGAACAACTCTTTATTTTACTGCAAAGAACTGGTTCAAACCTATTTAGTTTTCAAAGGATCGCTGTCCAATCAACTCGTTCATTTTCCCAGTAATACCAGATATGGTTTTGCTTCGCATTGTCGCAAAGTTTAAAGAAAAATAAACTTTCAGGTGCTTTTGTTAATCATTCGTTTTAAACCTTTTAGAGTCAGATATCGATTAGTCGTGATATAAATGAAATATATTCAAACAAAAGCTAATTGTTATAGCAGAAACTAAGAATAGTAACTACAGCACCTGTAGGGTTATCAGATTTTTCAATTCAACGTGAAACTTCTTTTTGAAAGTCGACATATTACTCTACAATTTTACGAGCAATATTAATTATTATTAATATTACGAGCAAGTGATTTATTGGGTTTTTAGTTTCCTTCTCTCTAAAACTGTTGAGAACCAACAACTTTAGTACAGAAATTAACCAACAGTCACATATCACACGAAAGAGGTTTCCAATAATTATGAAAATGGTAATAAACGTTCCTAAGAAATTACGTCAGGCTTTGGACACATCATTTTCAGAAAAACATATTTATTTTATTTTCCTGTATTGCCGAGATAATAAATTTTGCTGTTATCGTTTTACGACATTAGGCCTTGCTAATTTTTCTTCCTCGTGGCACTGAATTAGTTCTGCTTATCAGTTCAGCACCAACCGTCGTTGACTGATCTTCATCACTGTCGTGGGCGACTCCATTCCAGTGCGATGACGAAGGAGTCGCGTGCAGGTTGGGCAAAGACGCAGGCAGAGAGGGACGGGCCGAAGACGGCACATCCATTCGCTGCCGCGGCGACGCGCTTCTCCCAGCGTCCGTCGCCCGTGAAATATCGCCCGCCCACGCGTCGGGCGACGGGCGTACAAAGCTGCTACCGCTGCCCGTGACATACCTTCCACGACCCGGACCCAGCCCCGCCCCCTCTCCGGCAGTGCTTTCATCTCTGGCCCAACACGACCACGGCGAGTTTGCTATCGCCATCTCCACTCTCACCGCCATCGCCTCTCTCGCCGCCATCTCTCACTCCACCATCGCTCTCACTCTCTCTCTCTCTCTCTCTCTCTCTCCAACACTGTCACTCGTTCTGCTACCCGCTCTTCCACCCACTCTCATCGCCACTGTCACCAGCATTCTCACCGCCTCTCTCACGTGACTCTAACGTCTCTCACTACCTCCCTCTCTACCACACTCTGTTACTCTACCATCTCTCTCTCTCTCTCTCTCTCTCTCTCTCTCTCTCTCTCTCTCTCGACAACTCTGTCACTCATTCTGCCACCCGCTCTCCCACCCACTCTCCACCCTTTCAACCTTACTCTCTGCTGTCCTTATTCTCGTTTTAATTGCTACATTCTCTACCATCTTCTCTACCACTATCACTGCAACCTTCACTCTCACATTCACTGCCATTCTCACCGTCATTAGTACCGCCCCTCCCTGTACTTCCGCCGCTCCCAGCTGCAGTTCCGCTTCCATCTTCCTGCCGTAACCCACTAAATCGTCGTCTATCGTTGACGTTCTTCCCTACAACATCTTAATTGCCAAACACTTCCACCAACTCTATATCACCGTCTCAACGACTACGTCCATTTTACTTTTAAAACCATTATTAATGCGCCAATACGTCTTCGTTGCAAAGTGTGGAAGGTTTAATATCGACATGCATTCATGTTTATAAAATATGGGTTTATATTTATTTGCGTCGTTTTATCTTTGAAGTTGCGGAAAGAAGTGATGAGTAGATAGTGATTTTAAGTAAAACAAACAACTCATATGAATGTTAAAGAAACCTAGACGGTGTTATCGACTTATCGACGGTGTTATCGACTTCTGACATCTTACCAATCTGCCTTCTTTATTTATCCTTTTTTGTCTATCTACCTCCACCTTCATTATTTCTTATGCCTTCCACATTTCTTCTCTACCTTTTTTCCTTCACATCTACCCCCGATTCCTTCATCATTTCCATTT